>JAKOGI010000511.1:425000-545997 GCA_029747015.1 Carnegiea gigantea | reverse complement strand
TTTTCCCTATGGTTTTATTTTTGTAAATAGCTGTTTTTCATTAAAATAAGTATGCTCAAAGTTGTGGACCGCCACTCTTGCTAGTTTGATGAATCCAATGTCCAGGTGCCCTTCTTCTTACTCTTTCTCTTCTATTTTTTGCTTTTTATATAGTCTTTGCTAGTTCCAATGAGCTTGCTTACCAAATCACCTGATGCTCCACAAAGTAAGATCTTTCCCATTTAATTTATTTTGCACAATCTAATGTGTATAACTTGACCCACTAGCACTATGACCTAACCCATCATGATAAGAGAAATTATTTATATTGTTCCTTAGAACCTCTTATGAGTATCTTGGAGCTAAAATCCATCCTTAGTAATCTCCATGTGCCTTTAGAGTTTAGTTTAACCTCATAATAAGTGTGAACATTATCGGCCCAATCACATTTTACCATCTTGAATCTCTAAAAGAGTTTTACCCTACACATTTCCAAAGTTTTCAATGCCTACTATCACCTAGATTGAGACATATTTGCTCACATGATCTGGGTCACGACCCATAGTTGAAACGTCCATCAACATCCCAAGTCTAAATATCCTCCACTTCTTCATCACTTATTACCTCCATAATTGTGAAACATACTCTTAGGGTATGATTACTTGTACACACCTAGCAGTCGGTAGCCCACATAAGTTCACAAATCTGAAGGCATATTTAATGACAACACTTCTTTTGCATAACACCTTATCTTACCGCATACAACTCATATAATATCAAGTAGCATACCATAAGCTACTGATTTGCCAATTCATTATGCTAAATGATTATTGCAAATCATCTATGATGATGTGATAGATGCTTAGACATTCACCTTATTGTACTATTGCAATGGCTATTTCATACTGATCCAACCTATTAATATTGCTACATAATACATTTCTCCTATCTAGCAAGTTAAGTGTAGTTTGGTACTACATTAATCACATGAGAGTTTAAGGACTTCACCTTCTTGTCTTGTCTTAAACATCACAATAACCAAGCATTAAGTACTTTAGCATATCTTAATAAAATCTCTAGATTGAAAGCATCTTGGTAACTCAAACAGGCAACTCAAAACTCCACAAATTATCGTTATGAGTTTAGTATACTTCTTTAGAATACATATTTCACCAAGAAGTTGACCGAATGTTTTCCCACTCTACGTTGGTAACGATGGAATTCATAAGATATTATTTAACTATGTAGTTGGTCTTAATACCAAAGGCTGAAGGCCACGTAAATGTTTACTACAACATCCTCATGATGCATGCATACACACGAACTCCTAGTCAACATCTCGTTTTCCTAGTCCAACACAACTCATAGGCGTCCATATAACTCACGGTGGCCCTAAATCTGACTCTGATACCACAATTGTAATGCCCCCAAATCTAAATTCGTCATTTATTATAATAATACAGCTATAAAATAATCAAAAGTCAAGTTATGAGAAGTTACGGTTTCACCTTCTTATCCCCAAATAGAGCAAAGATAAAGAGGGGTAGATGGTGGTGCCGGTGGGTGTTGGTCGGCGGAGGCCTGACGAGTCGTCAACCGACGACAACGGTGGCGGCTCTAGCGGCGTCGTGGCTGGGCAGCATGCGTGAATGGGGGGTTTGGAGCAGAGGACTCAAAAAACAGGGGGGTTATGTGATTTTGGCTGTAGGGAAACGTCAGTAGGGGTAGATTAGCTGTTATTTTTATTTTTGTTTTTGAAATTTGTTTTTCCTTTTTTTTCACTTCTTCATTTCTATCATTAGTAGTCTAGCTTGATCTAGATTTTTCCAATTTTAATCCTTATCATCTCCCCTTTTTTGTTTTTTCATCCAACAAATATAGTTTGGTTAATTTCTTGGTTAAAATTAATGAATTAAATTCTACACCATTTTGGTGTAAAATTTGGAAGAAGAAATTTTTATTTTCAATTATTACTTCTTGCACTCTTTTGTATATATAACTTACCTTATTGTTATGGTTGCATTGTTGCTATATTTATTATTATATATATTATTTTTTTTCTAAAATTACCCATTTAATAGTTAGGCTGATTTTTATTTATTTATCGTTCAAATCATTATTAACAATAGTTTTTTGGCCGTCGGTTGCATAATGGCTATTACTTCTCAGTTGATAAGTATAAGTATCTTGTTGTATATGTTGTTGTTGGTGGTATAATATATTGACTTGTATGGACTTCACGATAGTACCTTTTTTTTTGACTTTATTTCGTATGAAGTTGCCTTAATTATATGTACTTGAATTTTTGATATGCAATCTATCTTTTTTGATCATGTTAGTTAAGAAATTTTTTATTATTTTTGATTGTTTTAATATATTATGTGGTTTGACGCGGCATATTTTTTGGTATATTTAAGAATCATTATATGTCATGATCTATGTATAATTAGAACTAACATTTTCTAGGAGTTTACTAACACTAAAAAATATATAGTGTTAATTTGTAATTTTTATTTTTTTGATAATTTGTAGTAGTGAAGTTATTTTGAGTACATACATACCATTGATAAATTATTGAATACTTCTTTATAGATAATGTTTCATGTGTATCTTCATAGTATTTATTGTTACATTTAGGACTTGTTTTCAATTCGTGTCCTTCCACAACTAAGAATTATGTGGAGCTACAAATTTTCTTTTTGATCAAATGGCAACACAAACTTAGATGAGATACTACCAAATTAAGTCCCTATTTATAGAAATTGTAAATTAAGATAAACTCTATAGTAAAATGAGTAATTGTGGGGATAATGAGGTAATTAATTTTAAAAATAATGTATAACATTATAATGAAAGATGAGCATTGAAATGGTAGAATGAGATAACTTAGCAAAGGTTATATAATTATTAATGATGGGCAGTCACACGAAATAATAAAGTAATTCACCAATAAGAACAAATTAGTAAATATCAGTTAACACATGTGAGACTAAAGGTCAAATTTGTATGGTCATGCATGCCAATTAAAACTAATTATCATCACAGAAGGTGCATTTTTTCCTCTAGTGATTCATATAGGTTTAACTGTATTCATTATGCATGCATGCACTTCATATATTCATTGCATATTATTTCAATAGTTTAATGACATCTTTGATATTATTTAATAGTGATGGTGGTCTTTCCTACTATTTGACCCATGATTTGAATGAAAATAAAATTTGATTAATTATTCTCATGATCAATAAAGTATCAAAAAATTATTGGCAGTAGAACAAAAAGGCAGATAAGTCTTTGACTTTAATCTTATTTCTTTGGTGTATAATTATTAAAAATTCAAAAAAAGAAAAATTAAAATATTTAAAAAAAGAAGAAATGGAGATTAGTAGCAAATGAAGAAATTTATGTACAATTCGAATTTAGAAAAACTTTTGACGTTCTTTTTTGAGGGGGGGAGTACTACTAATTTATAAAGTCAGTTATGGTCTACTGTGGAAATGTAGATAAACTACTCTTACATATTAATTTGCCTACTAAATTTAAATTTAAATTTGCTAAAAAAACTAATTATACTATGTGATTTATGAGCGCAAAATATAATCTCAAGTAAAATATAAATTAAATCAATCACTGAAACATTTTTTATTAATATCATGAACGTAAGTTACAAATATTTAAAAAATAATTATTATACCAACTTAAAGTAGTCATAAGTGAAATCCACAATCTCATTAAGGTCTTACTGTGTTTCATATTATATAAATCCAATTATGTGATATACTTAAGAAATTAAGTTTTGCAGTATGCAAATAAGCAACACAATCAATATTCAAGTGTCAACTCATGATATAATCACTCAAAAATAAATATATAAAAATATATATATTTAGATTTAGATATTTAATATATACTTACCTCAAAAATAATGTCCAACACTTCAATCTTTTTCTTGACTAACATCTAAATCATTTCTTTGTTCCATATTGAAGTTTTTTAAATGCAAAATTCAATTACTAATTAGTCATAGCATATGAGAAAACTTAACATTAAATGGAATTAAAACTGCATTGATAACCCACCATCTTAGTTACATAATAAAAGACTTTTATGTTGCTATCTTACATGACATTCTTATCCTAAATGGCACCTAGATGGCATCCTAGGTGGCAGTCTATGTGTAGATCATACACGCATTCTATCTAACTTTTAATATATATTGGTTTTTTTACCCATACGTTATAGGATGGATATTACTTCTTGGTTTATTAGTTTCAGTATCTTATTGTATATATTGTTGTTGGTGCTATACCATACTGAGTTCTATGGACTTAATAGTAGCACCTTTTTTCTAACTTTAATTCATATGAAGTCACCTTGATTATATGTACCTGAATTTTTGGTGTTCGCGTGGTCCATCTTTTTTAATTATGTTAGTTAAGAAGTTTTTTATTTTTTTATTTTAAGATATTATATGGTTTGACGCTGCGTAATTTTTTTTAAAGTTTAAAATGATTTTGTGAAATAATCATATTAACAGTGGGAGCAAAGGAAAACCATAGTAATTTTAGTAATTTAATTTTGTCTTTCTTAAACTTGGATTTTGTTTCTAAAAATGCATCATATGGTAATGTGAAATGTAATGTATGAAAAGTAGTTCTAGTATGAAATGTTTAATCACACATCAGATTTTCGTATTCGCTATCTATTAATCGCCAACTTCTGTTCTCAAATTAAATAGCTTGCAAAAGTAACATGTATTATACTAAGTTAGGTTTTGATTTGTCATTCGTTCCTAACTACTTGTCATCAATGATGTGTTGTCAAATGCATGTAATGATTTTTTACATACTTATACATTTAGTTAAAAAATACATGATAATATTTTTGTATTGATTTGTACTTACCTACAGAGATACATTTCAATTGTGGACTTCTAGTATATTTCATCTGTCTGGAGTTGCCTGCACAATATTACAAGAATTTATTAATTGTTATTATTTTAATCTCTAATTATATTTAATTCTAAAAATCATAATATACCATGGTCTTTGCATAATTAGAACGAACATTTTGTCGGAGTTTATAGACACTAAAAGATGTATAGTGCCAATTAGTTTTTTTTTTTTTTGGGTAATTCGCAGTAGTGAAGTTATTTTAAGTGCATACATATCATTGATAAATTGTTGGACACTTCTTTGTAGACAACATTTCTTGTATATCTTTTATAGTGTTCATTGTTATATTTAATAATGAACTTCAAACCCTCTAACACCCGTGATGTTGCAACTCAGTTGTTCATGACTTAGTACCAATTTTGGAAGGTAAACTCTCACATATTTCAGTAATTGTCATTGCCTTTTATTTATAGTCGTTGCACAGCAAACATAAATAGAAAATTGTCTTCTTTTTAATACAAATAGTCACTTTATCTCAAATGAGTACAAAACAGTTCTAGGAATTCCCACCTTAATTCTGATATTGATCGAGAAAATAATAAGATTCTTTCATTTTAGCCAATCAGTGCTTGTTAGGACTCATTTTTGTATCCTTCCACAACTAAGAATTATATGGGGATATAAATTTTCTTTTTGATTAAATGATGACACAAATCAGATGAGATACTACAAAATTAAGTCCATATTTATAGGAATTATAAATTAAGATAAAGTCTAAATAAAATGAGTAGCTATCGGGATAATAAGTTAATTAATTTCAGAAATAATATATAATATAATTACAGGTGATCATTAAAATGAAATAATTAAGCATCTAGTAAAGTTATACAATATTAAAGATGGACATTTATATGAAATAATAAGATAATTTATCAATAAGAATAAATTAGCAAAAGATTAGCTAGCACAAGTGAGACCAAATGTCAAATTCATAGGGTCATGGATGCCATTTAAAACTAATAATTATCACAAAAGATGCGTTTTTTCTCCTAAAGATTCATATTGGTTTAATTGTATATATTATGCATGCACTTACTTCATATATGTCTATTGCAGGTTATTTCAATTGTTTAATGGCACATTTAATATTATTTAATAGTGATCATGGTCCTTCCGACTATTTGACCCATGATTTGAATAAAAAAAATTTTGATTAATTATTCTGATGATCAACGAAGCATGAAAAAATTATTGACAGTAGTAATAAAAAAACAGATAAGTCTTTGACCGTAATCTTGTCTCTTTGGTGTATAATATTTTATAAAAAAACAACAAAGAAAAATAAAAAAATAAAAAAAGAAGAAAAAGAGATTAGTAGCAGATGAACAAATTTTAGTAGAATTTAAATTTAGGAAAACTTTTAACATTCTTTTTTGGGGGGAGGGAAGTACTACTAACTTATGAAGGCAATTATGATATATTATGGGAACGTAGATAAACTATTCCTTTATATTAATTTACGTATTAAATTCAAATTTAAATTTGCTAAAAAAGCTAATTATATTATGTGATTTTTGAGTGCAAAATATAATTTCAAGTGAAATATAAATTGAATAGATCACTGAAACTTTTTTTTAATATCATGAACGTAAGTTAAAATGTGAAAAGAAACTAAATATTGCATCAATTTAAAGTAGTCGTAAGGGAATTGAAACTCACAATCGCATTAAGGTCCTAATTTATTTCATATTATCTAAATTCAATTATATAACATGCTTAAGTAATCAAGCTTTACAGTATGCGAAATAAGCAACCCAATTAGCATTCAAGTGTCAACTTATGATATATTAACTCAAAAATAAATACACAAAATCAAATATATTTAGATTTAGATGTCCAATATATGCTCCCCTCAAAAATAATATCTAACACACGTCAATTTTTTTTTTCTTGGGTAACATCTAAATCATTTCTTTGTTCTACATTTAAGTTTTTAAGATAAAATTCAATTACTAATTATTAGTCATAACATATGAGAAAAGTTAACATTAAATTGAGTTAAAATTCCAGTGATAACCTATATCCATCTTAATTACATGATAGAAGACATTTATATTGCTATTCTACATAACATTCTTATCTCAAGTGGCACCCTAGGTGGCATCTTATGTGGCATCCCACGTGTTGCTCATACATGAGTTCAATCCAACTTTTAATATATATATATATATATATATATATATATATATATATATATATATATATATTATATATATATATATATATATATATATATATATGATATGATATGATATATGATTCGATGAGTTATTTGAGGCTGCAATGAAATTCGTTTTAAGGCCACTCTGTCGTTTCAATCTACAATTGCACAAATAGACATGCACATATAAAATACTAAATTGAAATGTGGCACCCAATTTGATTAATTTGTGATTAAAATAAGTCAACATAATTAGTATAATTTTAGGTTCAAGCTGTTACGATGTGGAAGGTGTAGGTTTTCACTTGTGATCTAAGAGTGTAGATCACCAATGTAAGTGCTCCAAAAACGCTCTTCATCAAAATAGAGTGGGTGGCTTCGACAATGAAATTCGGGTGAGTACTGCATTTACCTTCTTGTAAATATCAACTGGATCGAAGTTTCGTGGATTGTCAATTAACTTATTTATCTGTTGATGCTTCTAAATATCATTATATATGAAAATGTTTAGAATTAATTGCACTCATCCTTTACTAACAATTTCACATTATGTCCATTCTCAAAACTGATTTCATTATTGGGAAAAATCCCACTACATTTTGATCATACTAATTAATGTAAGTTCACCCATTTTATGGCAGGCAGTACTGAAACCTTGTAGTTAAATGAATAATCAGGAAACCTGGTGGGAGAAATTGCCTGCAAAAAAAAAGTGCAATACCAAAATTAAAGCACTGCCACTAACTACTGCTTCCTGGATGTAATTACAGAAATTATCTCTAATTACATAGTAACTATGCCCTCCTAACATGCACAGATGAACTAATCAAATCATGGTTAGTATTACAAATAGAATAATAATGCTTAAACTAATGTCCAGAATATGTACATGGCTTGCCTTGAATTCTGGCATGGGTGAGACCAACACAAGCATCCACAAAATCCACTTCTATGAAATCAGTTGACAAAATCTGCAATCTATCAGCAATGCCCCGATAAAAGCACTGCGCTATGAACAGCCTTGCATATGCATGGATCCGACCCGTGACGGGCCAAACACACACAACCGGGTTATCGGGTATAGGGGTCACGGTATTTTCGACCCGGTAGAAATACTTTCTACTTGACACAGGGGGTTGCTCATCCAAGTACTTAAGATTGCTCTCGAATTTCGTCGATGGCAAATCGGTGTTGATCCAATTATCCCTCAAGTCCCCGCCGCTCCAAAGCGGGTCACCGGGTCTCGGGTCCTCGGACTCTCTCGGTTTCCAAACACAAGTGATCCTCCTAGGGAGCACCTCCGCAACTGTTTTATTAAAAACAGCCTCGTCATGAGGGATCAAGTAGTCCCCAAGCTCCTCCACCAAGTACTCATCAAAACCGGGCGGGTCTTTGTGCCCATACTCGGTCCGGATCTCGAGAATAATGATCTCGGACTTAGTCTCAGACAAAAACCTCCTAATATCCCTAATAACCACATCAACACTATAAGTCAGAAGAATCCCATGACAGACCCGACGATCCTGTTGGACCCGAATATCCAAAACCCGGGTACCATTTACGAGCTGTTCGTAAATGGACATGGATTGGCATTGAGCAAACGGGCGAGAGATCAGTGGAATGCCAATTCTATTTGTTGCAGAATCATGCGTTCCGGGCCATATGATCTGTTTGATGATAAGTTTAGCCGGGTCGAGATTCCCCATCCAGTTCTTTGGATCATAGGTTTGGTATTCGCATCCAGGGAAATTACATCCACTAGTTTCAAGAAGATCTAACAGTGCTCGCTTCTCCATTTTTAACGCTCTTCTCCTCTCAATCTGCTTTGAAAGTTGGCTACCCATTTTATCTTCCTGCCTTGTTCTTTTGTTATAATACTGCTAAAGCTTGCATCTTGTTGCTATATGTTAATGTCATTCTGAAGTCGGATCAGATTTTTTTTTTTTTTTTTTGGGGGGGGGGGGGGGTGGGGCTAAAAAAAAAGGGTTTCATTAAAAGAGGTTCGATTAGAGAGGCTCTAAAAGTGATTGTTGAGTTATAAAATATGGTTCTAAAAGGAGTTTTGAGTTTCTTTTATGATCTGATAATGTTACGGAGTTGGTTGTTAATCAGATATCTGATAACACGTGTGCTTTTTTCCCCCCTCTTAAAAAGGACTCCTATAGTGATTATTGAGTCATAAAATAGGATCCTAACCGAATGAAGGGAGACCATCCATGATGGTTTTATTGGTACGACATTGAGAATTTGTGATCAAGGATTTTGGTGATGAGTTGCTAGAATGAGCATAATTGCATGATGGGTCTTTCGGTTCGATTGGTATGTTCTTTTTTTCTTTTTCGTCTTTAGGCCTCTATCTTTTCAGATGTCTACTTATTTCCATTTAACTGGTTCGTTTCTAAGCAATAATCAACTAGCTGGTTCACTCTATCTTTAACAACATAGCTGGGGCTGGCCTATTCTCTTTGGCTTATACAAGTCCTGAAGATAAATTTGATATAGCTACACACAATAAATTGAGGACACTAGCTTTGGTCAACAGGTGTACACAGGGACTGGGCTCATAGAGATTCTGTCATCATGATTATTTAGCAGCAAGGTTGGCCCATACGTTTGGACTAAGGTGCGTTTGGATTTATTATTTGCAGGCAACGAAGTTTTGTGGCATTGCGAAAAAAGAACCCCCCCCCCAAAAAAAAGTTCACCTTAAGGGTCTGCTTTTCTCGTGAGTAAATTGGGTAGGTAAAAAAGTGAAGTAGGTTGAAGCAGATTGAGGTGGGTTGAGATGGGTTGAAGTTGGTATTTTCTTTTGAGGTGGATTGAAATAGGTTGAAGTAGGTTGAAGTTGGTTGAAGTGGTTGAAGTTGGTATAGTTTTTTTATGTGGTGGGTTGAAGTGGGTTAAAATAATGAGAATGGTAATTAATGTGTGATAATTTATGAAGTTATCGAAATTTGTGGGATTTTTGTTTATTCTTTTTTTATTTTTATTTTTTATTTTTTATTTTTTTTATTTTTAGTGAACTAATCGATCTATCGGTTTAATGACTAAATTATACACTAGAGTGTTTGTAGTTCGCGATATGCTTCATTGGAGCATTATATTATCATTTGACTTTTTATTTTTGTAAGATGTTTAATATGACCTTTATAATAAAAAGAAAATTTAGTGAAAAATCTCATTTTCCTATATCGGGAGGTTTGAAGGTCGGATCTGACCTGATGACCCGAGGATACCCATAGGGTTAGGGTCAAGGTCAGATCAGGGTATGCTGACCCGCATGAGTGTCGGTAGGATTAGGGTTGAGAAAATCCTATATGCAGACCCTCATGGACCTGACCCTCAATTCGACCCGGACCTCAATTTGATCAGATCTATTTTGGACTAGTTAAGTGTAAATTCAATATTATAAAGTAATGTTCTATCAATTTTCCAAAAAGTTGTCAAATTTTGAAAGATTTTAAAAAAGAAAGAGTATATTACTCCAATAATGCAAAATTATTTTGTTTACTCATAAAAAAAAATTAACAATTTTATGAAATTATTTAAAAAAAAAAATTGATGACATTTTTATCAAGATAATGGAACGTCCTCCAAATTTCAGACTGTGAAATGAAAATTCATAATCAAAAATCTCATTTATATAGGATGTTATTTAGGCAGTGTTTGGCAGTCATTAGTTCAATAAGGTGTCATCTCTTCTATGAATATCATAACAAAAGATGTTAAATTTTCTATAACGTGTACTTTCAACAACGAGTTATGTATACAAGCTCAAATGAGATATCAATCTAAAACCAATTGGTAATAGATGAAGTAATTCTAAGTTTATATACTACTTAAATCCTTTAATTTTATTAATGTGGACAACACCCATTTTTATATCGTTGAATTTTTATAAAATGTGGATAACACCCACTTTCATAGTTCAACAAAAGAAGACAGAGTTCTAGCAGAGAAGTAGATATTTTTGGTGCTCTATACATAGCTGAGAGGCACACGACAACCTTGCACTGCTTCCATCAATGATATGATTGATTTTTTTTTTTGGGGGGGGGGGGTTGGGGTGAGGGAGGGGGATTATTTCACCACCAACAATGCAAAATGTAAAATTTTTTTTTTTTTTTTTAAATCTAAAGCGAAGTCTTATTTGATGGAAAATTTTTCAAATTTGCAACATTCTAATCCAACAGTAAGTGATCTAGATTCAAACGATAAGAATAATTTCATGTTTGTCAAATAACAACACCACCACCACTTTTCAGTGCGAGTCCTGTTAGCTTTTGCAAAGTCTGAAGAGATTCAAATATAGGTCATCTTACTCTACTGGCATCCCTACTTGTAAGTGATCCAGATGTTTGTCAAATAGATATTTATGAAAAGACTTCATCTCTCTCTATATATATGAAATTATATGATACCAAAGAGATACTTGCAAAATATGTAATTTGCGTAGATATTGTAATAAAAATAAAAGTAATTTTTCCTTCTTCTCGAAGTGATTGTCTACTAAACTAAATACCTTGGATCTACCATGTAGCTTCACCTCCATAAATTTGGGTACATCAATATTATACACTTCTCACAAATTTCATGCCAATTTTTTTTTTTAAATAAAAGTAATCACCGGGGAAAAAGGAAAATTGTATGATTCACATCATTATGCGCTCCTCAAATCTCACATGGGATGTCATCGAAGAGACATTGAAAGGATAAATTTATTTTTTTTCCTTAAAAAAATCAAAGACTAGAGTGCCAAACGCAAGAAACAAGCAAGTTATGACTAATGAATTATGATGATGATTAACATCTTTTTATCTTCTGGAAAACTCAAATGTGTCTTCTCTCATCTTGCTAGTGACCCACTGGCTTAGTTATCATATATATCCCTACCAAACACCACTAATAAAAATGTGGATTTTTCTTTTTTTTTTTTTCATTTACTTTGTTTGATGTATATACACGAGTATACGACAAATGAAGGTCTATTCGAGTGAAATTTAGATCAATTTGTAAACTACTGATATTACACATAAGTTTTCATCTGGTTTAGATTTAGTAACCTATATTATTATACAGATGTTTGAGTCAGATAAAACAGAAGGAATTGTTTGATTGGAGTATGTAATCCAATACTTCCTTTTAATTTTTTAAAAAGCTCCAGTTTAATGCCATGATGGGCAATGGTGATCTAATCTAATTCTAAAATCTAGTATCTAACTATAAGATGGGGTAAGCCCAATTTCATTGAACCTCTAGGTATTATTGTAACTCAAAAGGGCTTGTACAAGTGAGAGAAGGGGAGATGGGGTAAGCCCCCAATATCCATGATTGGAGGTATGTTTATGCCCCACAAATCTCTCACAATCAAAAGAAGTGTAGACAATAAGATTTATCATTCATTTTCCTCGTACACAGGGTATTTGGTAGATGTTACTAATTGAAATTACAATCTTGGTAAAAAAATAAGGAATAAGCAATACTTATTAATTTATATCTTATGAATTTGCAGATTACGTTATCATTTTTCAGAGTCTTAATAGCATACTCATCCCATCAACCCTCCCTCCTTCCTTCTAGGGCCCAAATATTTTTTTATTGACATTGGTGTTCAATTAATGTATCCAACAAGGTCAAAGTCTACCATATAATGTGCGGAATTTTGATTTTTAAGGATGCTAAAAATCCCCAATATTTTATAGCCGTCGGATGAAGTCCCTAGATCAATTATTGACCGTTGATTAAAGCCATTAACCCCAGCACATATACTGTGGATCAATTATCTACTGGGAATGGGATTACGCCATTTCACAAGAGTAGCTATTGATAACAAACAGAAGAGGGGAAAATTTAGAAAACCCCAGGCAGTCGTCTCTCTCTCTCCCCCTCTCCCTCTCCCTCTTTCTGCAATACTGGGTTTCTGGGTTGGAGACCGGAGAGCCGTACACACAGCGTTAGCCCGGTTAGCTTTCTCTTATCGTTTGTTTCTATCGAATTTTTTAATTGCTTCGTCTTTTTGAGTAGTTACCATTGTTTTCTGCAAAAGTCTCGTATCGGAATGTGATTAATTCGTTCTAAGATCTGTCCTTTTCATCACCTTTTTATCCCTCCTGTGTTATTTGAGTGATTTACTTCGTGGGTTCTTTGTTTTATGCATATGTAAACATCGAATTGTTTTGTTTTCGAATTTGGGATTTCATAATGCTTGATGGGTTGATGATTAGGGTTATCTAGAGCAATTTTTTATCTGGGTATTGTGACATATGGTTGATTTGATATTTGGGTTTTTCTGGGTTTGTTTTGAATTCTAGGTTTGCTGGGTTAAACAAGGAATTAAAGAGTTACAATGGAAAATGGGGTGGGAGTTCCTGAAGAAAGTCATCCGGAGGGGTTGAAGATTAGTGATGATGGGGTATCGCATTTGAAAACGAGGGTTGGTGGATTTCATGAGCATAAGGATTCTGAAGGGGATGAGGTTTTCGAGGAAGCAGTGGAATTGAGTGTTGATGAAGAAAATGATGCTGCTGATGGATTGAAACGAGATTTAGTTGATGATGCTGATTTTGCTGATGCTAATGGTGATGGTGACTCTGGTTTTTCTGTGGTGGAGGGGAATTCTGGTTTAGAAGATGAGGACAAGACAACTGGACTTGCTGTTGAGGGTTCCAATGAGGCAGGAAATAGCGAGCAAGAGACTACAGAGGAGAGGGATGTGTCGTTGAGTGCCGAGGATGAAGACAGCTCAGTAAGCCTGTTGAATGACAATGATAGATTAGGTACTGGTGATCAGAGGGTTGCGGACCATGAGGATGGGCATTCCACCATCAGCCATGACGATGCAATAGTGGAGTCTCTTAGTAGGGTGTCACAAGTTGATCTCTTGCCTATTGAAGACATTAAACCTTTAGTATGTGACGAGGATGTGATTGAGAAGTCTGTTATTACGTCGGAAAACAGGGGTGGTGAGAAAATGGACGGAGATGATTCAGGTGCTAGTGCATCAAAGGATGCGGAAGATGCCGCTGCTAATGGGCATGTTAATCATGAGAGTGAGATAGCGATGGCACATGGGGATTCTTCATCTGGCATTTCTTCTGAGGATCAAGCGGAGAAGCTTAAAGATTGTGGCAGTACAGAAGCAGAAGGTACTTCAGCAAGCACTCATTTGGGACTTCAGGGGAACAATGGAGTTGCATCTGAAGATTCAGAGATTCAAGATGGTCCTGGGAGACCTGAAGATAATCAGATAATTTCACCTCCAGGGCATCAGGATGAAGATCCCGTAGTTGAAGAAACATCATTAGATACTAGTGTTTCAGTTGATAATGTGGCAGAAACTTCAGAGATAGGACCGCCAACTCCTTTGGCGATGCCTCCTGTAGAGAACCATGTGAAAAATGAGACTGTGGCCTCTAGTTCTGGGGCAAAGGATAATTCTTCTGATGAGTTGAAGTCTTCTGGTATAGCTGTTGTTGACAGGCAAGCGTTGCCGGAGGGGCGTGCGGTTGCTGGAGGAAAAAGAGTGGAGGAGAACCAAAACAGTCAAGCAAGCAGGGAAACAACTAGGCCTGCACGCTCCGCTGCTTCTTCATCTGAAAGATCTGCAAGTCCTGCTGCTTCATCTGAAAGATCTGCAAATCCTGTGGTTCCTCCTGCACGTCCTGCTGGTCTTGGGCCAGCTGCCACTCTGTTAGAACCTGCTCCGAGAGCAGCCCACCAGCCACGGGCAAATGGGCAACTATCTCAGGTACAATCAAATGTTACTGAGGAAGCAACTAATGGGGATGTTGAAGAAGGTGATGAGGTCCGGGAGAAACTTCAGATGATAAGGGTAAAATTCTTGCGTCTTGCTCACAGGCTTGGGCAGACTCCTCACAATGTTGTTGTTGCCCAAGTTTTGTACAGATTAGGGTTAGCAGAACAGCTTAGAGCTAGTAATGGAGGGCGTGTTGGTGCCTTCAGCTTTGATCGTGCAAGTGCAATGGCGGAACAGCTGGAGGCTACTGGGCAGGAACCCCTTGATTTTTCTTGTACGATTATGGTTCTTGGGAAGACAGGAGTTGGCAAAAGTGCAACCATCAACTCCATATTTGATGAGGTCAAGTTCAAAACTGACGCTTTTCAGATGGGAACAAAGAAGGTCCAGGATGTTGTAGGTACCGTGCAAGGGATTAAGGTGCGGGTCATTGATACTCCTGGACTCTTATCATCTTGTGCCGATCAGCGCCAGAATGAGAAGATCCTTCACTCTGTGAAGCGTTTCATCAAGAAGTCTCCTCCAGATATTGTTTTGTACCTTGATAGGCTGGATATGCCAAGCAGGGACTTTGCTGACATGCCATTGTTGAGGACTATAACTGAGATATTTGGACCTTCAATATGGTTTAATGCAATAGTGGTTTTGACTCATGCAGCATCAGCCCCTCCTGAGGGTCCGAACGGCACTGCTACAACTTATGATATGTTTGTTACCCAACGTTCACATGCTGTTCAGCAAGCTATTCGTCAGGCTGCTGGTGATATGCGGCTTATGAACCCTGTGTCACTTGTTGAGAACCATTCAGCTTGCAGAACAAATAGGGCTGGCCAGAGAGTTTTGCCTAATGGTCAGGTTTGGAAGCCTCATTTGTTGTTACTTTCTTTTGCTTCCAAGATATTAGCTGAAGCAAACACACTTTTAAAGCTGCAAGACACGCCACCTGGGAGGCAGTTTAGTGCTCGTTCGCGAGCACCACCTCTGCCTTTCCTTCTCTCTTCACTCTTGCAATCAAGACCTCAACTGAAACTCCCTGGGGAGCAGATGGGAGAAGAGGATGCACTGGATGATGATTTAGATGCATCGTCTGGGTCTGATGATGAGTCTGAATATGATGAACTGCCGCCATTCAAGCCATTGACTAAGGCCCAGCTGGCAGAGCTGCCTAAGCATCAGAGGAAAGCCTACTATGATGAGCTTGAATACAGAGAGAAGCTTCTTATGAAGAAACAGTTGAAGGAAGAGAGAAGACGGCGAAGGATGATGAAGAAAATGGCAGCTGCTGCCAAGGATATGCCTGAAGAGGAGTACTCTGAAAATGTTGAAGAAGAATCTAGTGGAGCAGCATCAGTAGCTGTGCCAATGCCAGATCTAGCCTTACCTGCATCCTTTGACTCTGATAACCCTACGCATCGGTACCGTTATCTTGATACATCCAATCAATGGCTGGTGAGGCCTGTGCTAGACAGTCATGGCTGGGATCATGATGTGGGTTATGAAGGCATAAATGTAGAAAGGATGTTCGTGGTGAAAAACAAGATTCCCGTGTCTTTCTCTGGTCAGGTCTCCAAAGATAAGAAGGAAGCTAACCTTCAGATGGAAGTTGCCGGTACGGTAAAACATGGTGAAGGCAAAGGTACTACGCTGGGCTTTGATATGCAGAGCGTTGGCAAAGATGTGGCTTACACGTTACGCAGTGAGACAAGATTCAGCAATTACAGGCACAATAAGGCAACAGCAGGCCTGTCTTTCACTGTGTTGGGTGATGCATTATCAGGTGGAGTGAAGCTCGAGGACAAGCTTATCGTTAACAAACGATTCAAAATGGTAATGAGTGGGGGTGCCATGGCTAGTCGTGGGGATGTTGCGTACGGTGGGAGTTTTGAGGCTACCTTCAGGGACAAAGACTATCCGTTGGGTCGTTTCCTGTCAACTCTTGGGCTGTCGATCATGGATTGGCATGGCGAGCTTGCTGTTGGGTGCAATGTTCAGTCCCAGATCCCCATTGGACGGTTTACGAATCTGATTGGTCGTGCAAATCTGAATAATCGCGGTTCTGGACAACTCAGTCTGCGTCTGAACAGCTCCGAACAGGTACAGTTGGCTCTTATTGGCCTCATACCTTTGCTCAGAAAGCTGACGGGTGGATATCAAGATCTTCCTTTCGGACAATGATGAAAATTAGTTTATGCTTGGCACCCATGCTATCCAGTGTAAGCTTAGGTAACTTCCTTTTCGTCGAAAATCGGGTAGTCAACGTAGTGAGTATGCGGTCTCTTTTCGTTTTCAATAACTATCATAATATTTTTGTTAGAAATTTTTGTCCTCAATGTGCACTCCACCTGGAACTTCAAGTTATTAATCTGAGAGTATTGCTTGTTAAATTTTGGTTTCGTATGAGAAGAATCACTCTGTATACATGTATTTAACAGTTTGGTTTCCCGGACCCCCCCCCCCCCCAAAAAAAAGGAAGGGAAAATAGATTCAGGGAGGCAAGGAGTGACAGTAACTTTAGATTCAGGGAGGCAAGGAGTGACAGTAACTTTCATGCCTAAAAAGATAGTGAAAGCAGAAGAAGAGCTGCATGAGGCACACCGCACCATCATTATAAATTTCTCACTTGGCTTGTGATTGTCAATATGTCATCCAAGATTAGGCCATTGAAAGGATAAATCAAAGAAATCAAACTTAAACAGTATTATACTTTGCATTGAACATTTTTTTAAGACTGTCCAACTACTGATCCAAAAAAGAACTGTACCTTGGCTAGCTCATTGTCGTCCTTCCCTGCAGATTGCAGCCTACTCTCGTAAAAGACTTCAATTGGGCCCTTTGCCCCCCTCTGTTCGTGTAAATTTGGGTTGCTCTCAATCCTACAGGTTATATTTTAGTAGTTCCTTCTTCTGGGTAAAGCCTAAAAGTGGAGATGTATACATTTAAACATTCACGAGTACTTAAATGACATTAATATACTTTTTCATGTCACTATGTGGTGTGGAACTTTTTTAGCTTAACTCCCTAGATGGAAAAGAAATCAAAAAAAAAAAAAAAAGAAAAGGTATAAGCAAACCACTAACCAACATTTTCTGAAACTTAGTAAAGTCAAGTCAGCACTTATCAATATTGATAAGCACTTGTCGGGATTTTATTAGCATTAAGTTATATTTCTAATTATAATTTTAGTATAGATCAGCACTCATGAACAGTGATCAACACTCATTAATGCTGATCAACACTCATCATTAGCATTAATCGGTACTGGCTAGCAATAAGTTACAAGACCCTTTGTAATAATCTTGCTTTGTTTTTCAATGTCATTTTTGGTATGCAAAACATCTTATAGAGTTAAATTGTAAATTGTCATTCCTTGTACACTATTTGAAGATCTCTTCAATCTTTAACTAGTTGTGTTGATTCTTATCAACTTCCATAAATTTAAAAGCAAACATTAACCCCTAAACAAATAAAAAAAGGCGTAGGTAAACCACAAGACAACACAATCAATTGCTTTCTAAAACTCAGCAAAACAAATTCAACTACCACATGAGCACATGACACTAATGCATTCTATCTCTTTATTGCAACGCAACAGCATACAGCTACTCTGACCTCCTCCTTACATCATGACCAGCATCATACTATAATCATAGGGAAAAAAAAAAGAGATTAATTACCAAAACCCTTTTCCATGCCATTATTATTAGTGAACAACGGTAACGTTGTACCCAACAATGGCATCTCCAGTTTTGGGGTTGTACCAGTGAGTCCGGGCCTGGGCATACCCTCGGGCCATCCGAAAAACCCCGGTCCCGCCCACAACCGCCATCTCTCGAACCGGATGCATGGCCGAGTTCCGGCCCAGTATGCTTAGGGAGCTCCCCTTGTACTCTCCATCCGTAAAGGTGTAGCTCATCACCATGATCAGGCCCAACTCGTCTAGGCAGGCCGACCCGTACAGCCCCTGCGCCCGGCCCACTAACTTCGACTTCGGGTCGGGCCCCTCGGTCAGCGGGTCGTCCGCCATGACCAGGGTGCCGAACCCGGTGGGGGAGCCGTTGGTCTGGGCGGCTCGGGCCACCGGGACCGCCGTGGGGGACTTGCCACTCACAATGTCATGGAAGTAGAATTGGAGGGTGGTGGTGCGATCGGTTTTGCTGGAGATCGCTGTCTTGGCCCATGAACCTTGTGCTTGGGTTTTTCGGGCCCAGGCCCAAGTTGGACAGAACACAAGGGCTGTGAAAATCACAAGCTTTGCCATCTCATGCATTGCCATTGTTTGTGTGCGTGTGTTCTTTGTTCTTTTCTTTTTCTTTCTTTTTTTTGGGTGAGGTCTATGATTATGAAGGTGAGGTTGGTTGCTTGGGATATGGGGAGCGGTGTATTATATATAGAGGGGGGGGGGGGGGGGGGAGGTAATTTCTAGAAAGTTGTGAATTGTTGAAGTGTAAAACCTAAAAGTCTATCATTTAAGAATAACATGAGACAACACTCCGGGCCTTTAGGTTTTCTCATTGGTAATTCCTCAGTTAGGTGAGAAACCAGAGTGAGGTGCCCCATTTGGTCAATAACCTTAGATTTTGTTGTCACCTCCTTGTTTGTAGAAAACGAAATTAATAAATATAAAATGTTGATAATAGTCTCTTTTGTATAGTGCATTGAAATTAATAATATAGTGCATTCTTAAAAATTTGAACTTTGAGACGAACATGTTTAAAAGTACTATTCTGATCGAAATACGTTAGTAATTAGATGATTGTCGTGTTATCGAGTGAGGATGTGTTTTCTATCATTTTACCCCCGTCTAAAGTGTTTCTTACTATAGTGTTCTCATGACTCAATAGCAGATACACGTTTTTATCACGGTGTCCATAACACCTGTAAGTTTGATGATCAAATGAAGCTACCAATAAATATGTTTACTCCAATATACGCCAAAAAATGTAAAAAAGATTTGAAGGAACTGAATTTTGGCCACATTACTATTTTATTTTCTTCGCACTTCTTCCTTTTTTCTAATCCACCTCTTCTACCCTCTTTTCTTTCTGCCATTCTCCTTTGTCAATTTTGGAGTTTCTAGAACCAAGAATTGCATAAAAGTGTACTCTAAGCTAATGAATAGATTAACAAAATTAATTTGAAAATAAATACTTAAGAATCACATGGTTCAGCATTCAGATCGAGAAAGGAACTATGGACTTTGATGATGTCATTCATAGCTAGCTCAATATCACGTTTACAGGAAACAAATATATATATATATATATATATATATATATATATATATATATATATATATATATATATAAACTTCAATATAATTCTCAATGGAAAAACTAATAAAGAGTGATTTAAAGTGAAATTATAGGATTTAATCAGTTTATGATAGGCAGAGCATTTCTATATACTTGCATACATATGCTTAAAATCATTATTCCCTTGTAATCAAATTCTTGTAAATGTCTATAAAATTAGATATTGGATGCAACTATTTAATGGTGGTGTTTTTACAAAAATATATTGTGTTGGTCAACTAATTAAAATATTGATGAGTTTAGGAACCAGTATATAATGGATTTCTTTCTGACACTCTGTATATAAAATAATGAGTGTTTCTTTAAAATATGAAAAATTTTAACTAAAATATCGATGAATTTCATCGTTATTTCCACTAATATACGTGTTTAGAATTTAAAAGGCACATATAATATTGTTATTCACAACAATTTTGAAAATAACTGGTTGTCGAAATTTTTGAAGTGTCTCAAAATACCTTTTTGAGTAATTTCAACATTAGACATATAATTAGTGTAGGTGAACCGAAAATCACCGCCAAGCCGAAATTGCAAGTCAGTGGTTGACCCAGACAATTAGGGTTTGGCAAATGCATTTGAATTGAAAAAATTGTAAATAATTAACTAATTTATGGGGCTTTTTGTTGAAAACAGACCCTTTGCTTTAACCGACCCTTAATGATTGTTCATAGTACAAGTCAACTCGATCTTAATTCCCCATGGACTCTGACGAATCTCTCTCTTTATTTTCTTTTCTCTGTTGAATTTATGTTTCAAGCATTTAAATTTGAAACAAGGGTTTTCATTTTTCAATGATTTTTTGAGACAGTTTCTAGGATGTTGGTGATAAAACAACCAACGTCGGGTTCTTCGAAAGAATTTTAAATTCGACATTAGTACACACTAATTTATAATATTATACGGTTAATTTAAGTGAAATGAGGTCTTGGGTTCAAATCTTGTGAATGGAGAAAATATAAAATAGAACAGCTATATCTCTTTATGAGTCAATAATAACTCGACTCTTGTAAAACTGACCTCAAAGACTAGCTTTCATTAGCATCTTTAATTGTTGAATCATGGTAAAAAGGTTGTGCCAAATATTTGGAAATTGGACGTCATAACTTTCATGACATGATCACTTGGCAATTCTACTTGGATTATAACTTGCAAGAAAAGGGATGATTTCAAGCTGTGAGTCTTAACTCGTTTACACATATCTATTGTGAGGGTAATATGACAGCAGATTGGATGGCCAAATATGATTATTTACTTAGATGTACTTATCTTACTATTTTTTTTTATCCCCACATTGTCGGAATTTTCTCTCCCTTCTTGTCGATGATAATTTAGATAATAATCTCGAGGTTCATGTAATTAATCAAATTTTTAAGATCTAACCTATACGCTCTTTTCAAAAGCAATGTTTGTAGTATGGTAATACTATTTAAACTTACACAAACAGTCATGAAGATGCTTAAATAATTAAAGCGCTCAAGCGTAATACTTCCTTTTAACACTTTGAAAGTTAAGTTTCTTATTTAATTTGTCACACAGAATCTTTTTTTTTTTTTTTTTTTGGGCGGATAGCAATTGCCCAAAATTTGTAACCAAATAGGCAAATAGTTAAAGGTCATCTGAATTTTTCTTTTTTTTAAAAAAAGTGGAATGCGATAATCATATTTGGGCATCTCAAGGTAAACAAACAGGGATGTAGCTCAGCTGGTAGAGCGCTCGCTTCGCATGCGAGAGGTACGGGGATCGATACCCCGCATCTCCAAGTCGGTCGACTCCATGGCCCAATGGACAAGGCGCTGGTCTACGGAACCAGAGATTCTGGGTTCGATCCCCAGTGGAGTCGTCTTCTTTTGTATATTTCACCCAGCATTCATCTCTTTGTCTCTTATAACGTTCCTCATCACAAAGTGCAACACAGAAGGAGAATAAATGCGAGGGCACAACTGCAGATATTTCTGCTCAAAGGCAAAGGATTATGATTACACAATTGCAGCAACAATACATTGCCTGTCGGCCCTGTCCTACCATGTTCTTTTCGATATTACAACTGGGATATGTCGAGCCCTAAACTCCTAAAATGGTCGTAATTCTTCCATCACCTAGGAGTGTGTAGCCGATAGTCAACTTAAGTGATCTTCATTCTAGATCAAATGTAAACTTGCAAAGGTACACGTCAACACAGTCGTCCACTCGGCTATTTATGAGTTCTGACTTTTGTGTCAGACAAACTATTCGCACCTGCGCACAAAAACATAAAAAACGTATAAGCAGACTCACTCCAGATGGCAGGAGAGGCTGAAGTGACAGTCAGATTCCGGAAGAGTATGAATGAGAGCATAGCTGAAATCCATTGATAATATATCAAGAAAAGTAGTAAGACATACCTATTGTGTGCTTGTGATCTTCCAAAATGAGGCAACATAATCAATAGTTCGTTCAGTTTAAATGAAGAAAGTACGGCACTGCAGAGCATTGCTCACATAGTCAGATGATCAATCCAAAAGGAAAGCAGAGGGGAGGGTTGAAGATTGGGAGAAGGTTAAACAAAGAAACTGGGCGACCAAATATCGACATCAATAAACGGGTGTTCGGGTTTTGGGGTGCCAGAAAGAGTACAATGACATGCCTACAAGGTCCAGCCTACCTTATGGTGCAGGCTTATTGTTGACCTATGGAAAGGACAAGCAGGACTGAAGTGATTTATGAGAAGGCGTGAGCGAATCCCTATTCAAAGTACAATGTGGAAGGTGACAATTAGATAAGCATGCACAGAAAGCCCAATTGCACCAGTAAGGAAATCTGTGTAGGGAAACGCATCAAGCACTAGACCACAGGAAAATTGGGAAGACATACTCAAGAAAGAATTGCCCTTCTGCGTGCAATACATATAGGAGCTGCACTTGAAGTGATACAGGGGTTGAGAAAATCTCTTAACTCATACTCAGCCAGTGACAGCAGGGACGTGCATTACCAAGCTGCTGAAATGGACTGTGACTCCCTTTTGCCCAAAAACAGTTAGTCATCAGAAACACCTATATTTCACCCCACACATTTCTAAAGGCAATGAATGATTCTACAAGCCCATCAGCACAATAGAAATACGGGGTTCTGTAGTGCATAAGTCATGGTTGTTGTATTGACTTTCAAGGATTGTGCTTACCAAATAGAAAAAACGATAGCATCAATACAATTAGAAGTTGAAACTGTAACCGTCGAGGGCTTTGCACTCTGCTGTTCAGACCACTGGAGCATCTGACAGTTCTGATTATCTGTAGAACAAATTATCAACATAAACTGTTAGGTTCATGCGTACTGGTTATATAAGTGATTTCCCTCAATTGAAGGGAAAAGCACGATTTAAATATAGTGCATTTATTGTTCTTCTGAGAACCAGAACAGGAATAAGAATAAAGGGGAAGAGAAAACTACGTTATATGATTGTATCTTGTGAAAAAATTTCCTACAAAATCCGCTACTATCATTGCTTTGAGGTTGCTAATATTTTATATGGATTGGAAGATTATATGGGAGCCAGGAAGGAAGAAGGCACCGTCTTTTAATCAACTTCCTTTCCAACTTCTACTTCTTTGGGGATGGCCTAGTGGTAAAATGCCTGGTGTCCGCAAGAGAAACCAAGTTTGATTCTCCCTAGGTTGTACGTGTAGGTTTAACTAACCCGCCCAAAAACTTTCCAACTTCCCTAATTCTAAGAAATATTTTCAAAGCGAAAGGGACGAAAGTAATACTGTAATAGTTCAATTCACAACATATTCTAATGATTACTTTCGCACCAGCCAAGCTAAAATTCATGAGAGAGCAGCTAAACTCACCGTGTTGATGAAACTAACCTCTCTCAAGTAAAGGCAATTGGAAATTCTGAAACCCTTTCCTTTAGGTGTATCCTCAACAGTTGCTGGTTTATCATGTTCATTGGTAATCATAATTCTCAAAGTACCAGATTTTGGTGAAGACCATGCCCCCTTTGCACAAGATGTCTGGTCTGCTTCAGAGTTAAAATTCCCCTTTGTCCCTAGATCTTCTCTTGCAATAAGTTCCTTGGCACAATTCATTAGTTCCATATTGATCACCACATCATTTCTTAAACATGTCCGAACATTAGCTTCCATATTGCTGCTATTGCTATAAGTAGGATACTCCCAATCTTTCTTCTTAAACAGATTTGTCATTTCTGAGGTGCAACAGCATTTTGCAGAATCATGTCTTGTAGACTCTCTAGTAGTTCCACATGAACCGGAGAGAAACATAGCCAGATCATCTCGCTCATCTTCATCCAAGTTCACCCATTGTAGCGGCTGCTTTCCATCTTCATTTAATGACTCCCTCAACGCCTCTTCAATGCGGGAAATTTGGCTTTCAATGGCAATGACAAATTGTTGGTGCCTCGTCATTCTGTTCTGATAACGGCAATTTCCATAGCTTAACCGGACAGCCCTCTCAAACTCTTCTAACTATTATCATCCAAATCAGACAAGACAAGAGTTACTTCTTGACCAAGCCAGTTATGATATGGCAACTATTGACACAATACTTTCTAAGTTCTAACCAACCTCGACGGAAATCAACTACTCAATAGAAAGTGGATACCTACTGAAAGACGAACTGTAAGTCTCATTTAGGATGGGCCTTTTGTATCTTTTTCTTCTAGTGTTTTTTTTTTGGGGGGGGGGGGAGAGGGAGGGTTGAATGCAACCTTGCCTCTAATATAGAACTCCATATCGTTTGTTTCAATTGGACCCTACATCTTAAAATAGTTGACTGTTAACCTCACGACAACCAACAAAAGGCAGTTTAGAGAGACATTTTGCTATAGTCGATGATAATCTAGAACTGAATAAAAAAGAATACAGAAATTAAGGAGTAGGGGGAAATCATGAAAGGCAGGAAAAGGTGTAAATCACCTGCCATTTTGCAGTTCCTAGAGCAGTTTGGAGCTCTCTCCGGAGTTCCTCCAAATCACTAGAGGCTAAGCCTTCTTTCTTCTGTCTAATCCATGTCCTATAAGCTGATTCCAAACTGAAAGAAACAATACATCAGAGCAGAATCAAAAATACCCTCTCCTAGATGTCCACATACGGCATAAAATTCTGAACCCAAGATATTCATACATAAAAAAAGATTTTTCTTTTCTCAATTATCAAAGCATAACATGAAAATTCATTGCAAAGATAATAAATATTCTACCATAGAAGAAGCAAAAGGGAAGAAAAATCCAGAAATATACAGAACTGTGTCAACAAGCAACCCAATAATTGAAGAATCTGTAAACACCTGGAGCTAGATTTACATTCACATGAACATACAGGGAAACGAACCCGAGCAAACAAATTCAAATACACAGCCCCATATGAAAATAACGGATACCCACATGCTAAAAAAAAAAGGGAAATTCAAACAAAATTGGAAGAACATCCATAAGAAGAAGAAGAAGAAGAAGGAATAGAGAGAGTGAAAATACATGTCAGTAGATTGTTGAACCTCCTCAGCTGCAGAGAAAAAAGCATCCCTTTGCCACAAATCAAACGAATTTGTAACCAACATGGTAATTCTGCTTCACAGAACTTAAGAAATTCAGGGGGGAAAGAAAGGAGAAAATAAAGATGAAGCCTTTAATCCGCCCAAACCCAGAAAATTATGGGATGAAAGCTTTAGTTATGGATTCTGGGGTTGGACGGATAGGCTTTGAACTTTGCTTTCCTTCCCCTCTTTCTTGCCCAAAGAGGGGAAGGAAAGAAAATATATGGAGCAAATAAAAAGAAAATTTAGAGAAAGAAAGAACGAAAGAACGAGAAAGAGAGGGGGGCTTTTCTTTTCAGGCAGCACCGCAGCAAAAAGAGGCAAATAATGTCATGTATGGGGGACAAGGCAATCAGGTAGGAACTGCAAGGCTGATTTGTTTCTGCTGTGGCTTTGTTAAATATTTCTTTCTTCTTTTTTTTTTTTTGGGTTTTTGGGGTTGGTGGCCATTCTCCCATTGCGCATTGCTTCTTGTTTAATCTTTTTTTTTGTTTTTTAATTTTATTTCATGAATGGGCAGTAAAAATTCCAAGTTTATATCATTCTTCTTAGAATATGTACTTCTGTAATATAAATAAATAAATAAATATTACTTACGAAAAAAAATGATAAATACCCCTTAAAAAATTATATAAATAAAATATGAGAATACAAACTCTTGGATATATGTAATAAATTGCCGCAAAAATTGGTTAGTTTCTTTGTTTCTTGAGTTAAGATGCTGCATTGCAAGGGGACATTGACTATTTTTCTTGCTCACGCATTGAAGTAAATTGTGACGACTCAGCTACGACATCGATCTTTTATTTATTTTTTAAAGTGCCGCTTGAAATAGTTTGGGCGTAACAAGAGGATTGAGAGACACAAAGATGTATATATATATATATAACAAAAATTAATCTGTGTCTTTAATAACAATTTCAAAATATTCTACTTAATTATCACATTAACTAATATCTACAATTTATCAATACAATCTCATTACCATTATGAAATATGTATATATAACAAATATGCTAATTTGAGAATGAGCATCTGCAGTCAAATTAGGGTCTGTGTTGCCATTAGAGGGGGAAAAATACATGTTGAGTGTTGATTATGAATTGGTGGTGATTTTTCCTTTTAAAAAAGGATTTGATGAGCTTGATTAGGGATGCTAGTTTGGTGCACTTATCTCGCCAACTAACATTCTTTCTTTAAAAATTGCATTTTAATTAGTTTCTACAAAGCTGGCAAACTATAGCAGTTCAGATGAGCAGGGATTTCCAAAATCAACATCCAATCCAAAGAAAAAAAAGAAAAGCAATATAAAATCTAGTGTTTTACAAAGAAAGAGAACTAACATATAAAATTGTAAGAATCAACTATTACATGCATGTCACCCAAATGGAAAGAGAAAAATGTAATGTACTAAGTATGGCCTTGCCTTGGCTCTATCACCTAAATAGTCCTGTGTAGGGGGGAGGGAACTAAGTGTATTTGGTTGCTCTTGGTCTTATGTGCCCAATGACTGACCATCAAAAATGAAAAAATAAAAAGCAAAAAAAGAAGGAAAAAGAAAAAAGAAAAATGCCATCCCTAGCTTTTTGGGCCTTTTGGCCCATCAAATATATCATAAGAGCCCATTAACTTAGCCTATGTGGATGCTAAAAACAATCCACCATTTTTTTGGGGGGTTGGGGGGGGGGGGGGGAAGGATAATAGCCAATCTTTAAAATGAACTTGAGTTAGCTCTGAGTCAGCAAGAGGATCAAATTCACATGATCAATTAATCTTCTAGTGGTAGCGTTATTGAATTCCCTTGTGTTGAACATAGGTCAAAAATGTCTTCAAACATGACTGTGCCATTCATATACTCCTTGAATTTGTCACACCTTGTAATTTCCATCGTGCCTTGATGATACGTAGTCTTTGGTATTGTCGCCTCATCTGCATTTACATATGTGAAGTCGTCCATTGCAAACTGTGGAAAATTAAAGCAGCTGTTCTCCATCTGTATATCCTGCAAATATTTAAAAATATATTTAATAGTAACACTAGCTTATTCAAATGGATACTACAATAACCGTACTTTTTTATTTTTAACAATTCAAATAATCTTATGATCACACTAGGTTTCTCTTGTATTTAAGAAATCACATGATAAAAAAAGAAAAACAACACAAGCTATTTGATGACCAATTGATGGGACACACACCACACACCACACCACCTCCCAACATGGGTTCCACTTTCGAGGGTTATGGGGAGATCTAGATGTAGGCAATCTTATCTCTATTGGCATCCCTGCCTGTAGAGAGGTTGATTCCAAGAGACCTACAAAACAAAATCTATTTGATGACCAATTGATGGGAATTGGAGCAAAAAAAGAGGTGGATTTTTGAAGAGATGTTTTTGAGTGTTAGGAAGAAAGCAGGAAAATTCTTTGTGAGTTAGTCAAAAAAGCTAGAAACTATAGAAGTTGGCGAAGAAAGACATTACATAAGCTCATAAGTGATTCAGTCTAAGAAATAATTAGAGGCAAATTAAAGCTTTATGAAAAGGAGGACAGGAAATTAAATTCACTTGGAATTGAACCCTAGCTGGCTCCTTTAATTTCTTACTTTTAGGATCAAAAGAGATGCTCAAAGGCCTTATCTTTGTTGGACCATTTTCCAGACTATTAGAACTTGCCTCCACTTTATTTACTTTCCCTGATATGTGAACAAATCATTAGGCCTAGGATCTCTTTTGTTTTTTATAATCAAAAGATGGTCTGCCCACTGAATTCCCCAAATACACCCCCCAAAAAAGGAAAAGTGTGAGGGAATAAGATTGAATTCATATGTTTTTAATACAAAAGCCAAAAACACACAAATGATCTAGATGTAATAGGTTCTCCTACGAATATACCCAGGCAGACAGTTACCATATGTTATAGTACTGTCCTTTCAGATGGATAGAAGAATTCTATCCTTGGAAAGTTTGCTCGCTAAAAACATCAGTAATGCTCATAAAGGATATGTGGACGCTTATCCGATCCAAAGAGCTGAGGTTTGCTTACTAATTAACATGTAGCAACGATCGCTAATTCTTATATTGGTTAGCATTGTTATATGTTCCAATGAGCAAGTCTTTTGGAGAGCAGTTCATCTTTATTGAACATTTTACTATTGTTTCACTGAAAAATATCTCAGATACGATTCTTCTATTCACCTGAAAGGATGATATAATTTACAACAAACCTATAAAGCATGCTGATTAAGTGAACACATTAAAGCATAAAAAATTGTCATCTTAACATCTCCCAAGTTATAATTCAAGGGTATAACAAACGAAATATGGACGTTTCTTCTAGTGATTTTCAGTACAGTAGATTTGTGCGAGAAATATTCAAAAATAGTTTAAAGCAAACAATGTCTTCTGAAAATTTTGATGTGAAAAAACTACTTTTCTCCATCCAAGACAACATGAAAGCAAATAGTACTGCATAGGGACGCGCTCTAAAGGGGGGTACCTAAAGCTTAAATTCAAGCTAAATTTTGACCCGATTTTTAGGCTTCTACAGTAACTACACCCATGAGAAAGTTGTTGCATAACGTTACAATCACAGCAATAAAGGACATCAAATGCCCAAATACATGGATCTTGTCAAGAGATAATCTACTAAAATTTATTATCCTAATAACAAGTAAGGGGAGTGTTTGACTATCGAACATCCTAATTTAGTAAATCTTCACTATGTAAACTGTTGTAATTTAATACGTACCTGAATAAGATTGGCTGAATTATAATCGAAGCCAAATGGGTAGAAATTGGCTGAACTGTTAGCTTCATCTGTAGTAGTGAACAATGGGGCATGTAAATCATGATCGATACTCAATGCACTTCCTGCAGGTGTTACTTCTTGTTCTTGATTAGTAAGTTCAGAAGAAGCCGCAGAGGGAAACTTAGAGAAACCATCATGTTCTAACAATTTCGCATGATGAAGATCACTCTCCCTTCTTTCTCGAGAAATTTCGAGATTACCTATATCATCCCCTTGTAGACCCTCATCAATATACTCATTTTCTCTGTTGATAGCACTGTTTACATTATCTTCTTTGGATCTTGAATCATTAGGAATTGGCTTCTTGAAAACTCGGCACAATGAATATGAATCCTGTTAACCAAAGTTAATTAATTATTAGCCTTCATTGTAAATAACAATGTGATCAATAATTAAACAAGGTTACTATAAGTCCTTCCTAGAATTAAAAAAGAACAAAAATGTGCTTATTAACATGTTAGTGTACAAACTTATTCTCATGCGTTCAATCATTAGCTTAAACTTTTGGTTGAGTTGGTTCTTAAATATGGTATTTTAGTCTTTTTAATCGAGCGGTCTCGAATTCGAATCTCAGCAGCCCCCGTATTGATTTATTGCGCAAGGTAGGGGCAGCTTTTGCAGCAGCCCCGCTTCAAGCCTAAAAGGCATTCGCGTGAGGGGATGTGTTAGAGTATAAAGATATTTCTGGGCATTGAACCGAATAGCCTAGTGACTGATGTAGTTTATACTTTATAGGAGGATGATATTTACCTAGAAGTAAGAGACATAAATAATTTGTGAATGATCGATAAATTTGGTGATGAGAGAAGAAAGAATATAATAAGATGCAGATGGAGATTATGATTGCATGATTACTGTCGAGTACGTTGCCTTAAGCTCGGAATCTCATGCACGTAATTATGATCATTTCTATAAGATTCTTGTCTTGCTATGCTCCTTTCTCTCTGTCCGATTCCCTTTTATAATTCTTAATACTATTCTTTTTATTAACATACAATACTTTTTATGTCCTTAAGCTAGCAAACCCTAGCCAAAAATCCCCCCTTCTTTTTTGAAATTTTGCGTCACATGTTTTTTGTTTTTTAAGATTCTCTAGCTTGAATCTAGTATACTTCCGGTTTTTATCTTTTCATTTTGGTCTGTACGTTTTTTTTGGGTCTTGGATCCTCCATTTTATTAGAGTGGAGCTACCGTGTTAGCCCAATAAAAGGTAGAACTCTCCAATCATAGATTTTTTTCAATTTACAAGACTCGAATTCAAGATCTTACTTAAGAAGAACAAGTATCAACCACTTGAACCATCCTGTGTTAGTGGTCATTATGTTTTTTAACTAACCAATGGATTTTAGGTCACTAACTTTAGTCAAAATGCAAGATATCTAATTGGTATCTACATTTCTTGTTTTTTCCCTAGAAAAGGGGTCAGTTTGCAGGCTGGCCGGGTATGTTATTAGATGATAATTTTTAAAAATATAATCTTGTTTGGCCGATGTATAGAAATTATATAGTATGGAACCAAAAATAATTTTCAAGATATAGTTACATTGTGTAACTTCTGTATGAACTTATTAAATGATTGAATTAGTGTATATTTAAAGGGATACCAGTCTGAATTAACTTTAAAATAAAAATTAAACCTAGTTTGATCATGTTTTAGTAGAGCTTCCTTTGAATATAAAAGTAAAACAAGAAAAGATTTTCAAGGTAGGACATGAAAACAAGTAAAGGTAGGTAGGCAGTGACGGATCTAGACATATGAAAACAGAGTATCCGTCTATTAAACTATCTGTTTTAGGAGTATCATGTCTGTCAATCTAACCTCTTTCAAAATGTAGAACATTAATTATTTTTTTTGTTTAGTTAGGGGTGTCCATGGGTAGATCCACCAATGTATATATGTAGATAGGCCATAGGTATACCTTAAGTGAAGGAGTAGAACCAGAGAGAGATTGAAGAAGACGATACTCATGCATAACCCAATTAGTCCGAACCCCATGAGGAGCTCTCCCTTTGTAATACACCAATGTCTTCTTCATCCCCACCGGCTTCTTCTCCGACTGAACCGGCCGGTCCTTCCCGGTCGCCTTCCAATAACCCAACCTTGTGGCCCGGTTCGTCCTCGATCCGTTTGGGTACTTCCTGTCCCTCGGGCTAAAGAAGTACCACTCCATGTCTTTCCCCGGTAAGAACGACTTTTCTGTATAATACATACATGAAAATATATATATATCACCATCATTCACAATGTCAAAGATGATCAAAACTTGAAAATTTCTTCCTAGCTTTTTCAAGTACTCCCTTATAAATTTCTTTTTTGAAAACTTTTTCTTGGACACATTTATATGATACTCAATCTGTCTCATATTGATAGTTAAATTTTAAAAATGTATCAAAATAGGCATTAAATGCAATTTAAATTGTGGAAAATAGAGAAGGTCTTTAAAAAACTATGAAAATGGATGCTTTGGATAATAAATATGGAACGAGCGGAGTATTTCTTGTTAAGCTCAGATGAGTCATAGAAGATAATACAATGCAACACCAAAAAAAAAAAAAAAAAGAATGTGAAATCAAACATGACACTTAATGTATATAAGACATAATTCATATGATATGTACCTGGTAGATCCCAAGGTTCACACTTATAAAGATCGATTTCAGGGATAATTTCAAGCTCGATTTTGCAGCCCGTAATTTTCCTATCAAGATAATAAGCCACCAGCTCTTCATCTGTAGGGTGAAACCTAAATCCTGGTGGAAGACCCACTGGTGCCATTTTGCTCCTTATAGCTTCTTGCTTGGTATGCCTGGCTGAGAGAGAGAGAGAGAGAGAGAGAGAGAGTAGACAAGCTTGTATGGGAAACTGAGAATATATAGAGCTACTGTTAGGGATTGTACGTAGCTGCTAAAGCTTATTTGCATCTAGAGTTTTATTGTATGCTTTTGGGCTTTTGCCACTTGCTACTTCCTATATCTTTTGCGTCTTTGCGGCATTTTGCTCTCTCTTTTTATTTTTGCTTTTCCACATTTCCTTGACTGTTGATGTGTCAAAGTGAAAAAAGTACACCATGAGAGAGAAAGACAAAACTTCTAGTCATAAAGACGAAAAGGGATGATCGATATGCATATGATAAAATAGATGATAGAATTTGTTAGAGTATAAACCTATTCCTGAATCTTTACCTATCAGCTTAAGGCTGTAGTTAAGATGGTTCATGAACATGGTATCAGAGCCTTTTTAAATGAGAGATATCAGGTTCGAATCTCAGCATGTCTCATATTGATTTATTATGCAAGGTAAGACAGGCCTTTGCAGCATCCACGATTAAGGCCCAGAGGGCATTCACGTGAGGGGCATGTTAGAGCATAAACTTATTCCCGAACCTTCACCCATAAACTTAAGCTTGTGATTGAGATGATTCACGAACTGAATTGAACATTAGGGATAGCAAGAAATATAATAAAGTAGGCTTAGGCCCTGTTCGGTAAAATTAGAGTTTAGGTAATAGATAGCTATTTACGTAATGGATAACGTTTCTAATTTAGCTGTTAGTGGGTAGCTATTTAGATGAGCAGTTGAAATAAATATGTTCGGTAAATTGAGCTGTTAGGTTAGCTGTTTAATATAAATTGACATAAAAAGATATAGAGAATTTTCAAAGGATATTTTTTGGCAAAAAAAATATGAAACACTACTTTTGAATGCAAAACATTAACACTATTAGTTTTTCAGAAAAGGTGCTTAAAACGCTAAATGCTACTTGAAATGCTAGTCAAATACTATGTTGTCGAACACTAAAAATTACCTGATGAATGTATTAACTTAATCAAAAGCCCTAACGCTACTCAAAACACTATTGCCGAACACGCCGTAGACTATCTTGTTAATTTGGGATCTAATCACTTTTGCGTGTTCTTTTCTATTAGAGAACTCCTTAATTGGTGACTAAAAAGAGCCCATTTTACCACATCATAAAGCTTTATAAGTACTCTTATTCAAAATTGACCAAATGATCATCTATCCTTTGCTGTTGTTATATCCATTGTAAACCTTTAGGTGGGGATCCTAAATGTGGATTTCCCATACACTGTTTGGGGTTCTAATTATTGTATTCTATTTCCAGATTTGGTTATATCTTGAAGTCTGTAAGATACACAACATGATCTTCAATATGTACACAACACCAAACACCACATAGAATTTGTCCTTCTGAAATAGAGTACTTCTATATATAGAAATCTAGATATGCATAACTTGTCCTACTAATTATTTATCAAGTCGATTATTGAAAAATAATATTTTACTTATTACTTGTTTTATAAGCATGAAAACATTAGTGAAAATCGACATGTATTTGATAATAAGGTAGTTTCAGTTACTTTTTGTGTTATTCAAACACAACTTAGATCGATGTAAATACAAATATAACTGCATTCTACGTATACAGAACCAATATAACATTGAAAAAAACTTTTACAAGTCAACCTAAATTATTTTTGAGAATGAAACTCTAATTTGTCATGCTGAGCAAACGTTACAATTAAAATTATAGTACGTGATATAAGATTGTATGTGGTCCTCGAATTACCCTCTTATAAGTTTCATACAGATTTTTCATGCACTAATCATACTTAACTCGAGAACAAAACCCTAATTGTTTTTGTACTTGAAGGGGTTGTGTTGGATATAAGCATAATCTTGAGCATGTTACATGTTAAATTGGTGAACAACATGTAAAAATAGAAAGACCGACTTGATAATTTACATCTAATTATTAAACAAGTGTGATTAAAGGGGGGAACTTTAGTTTGTTTCTTTTGGTGGGGCTTGTGCTTGAAAATGATCAAAATTTGAAATGGGAATAGTGTAGATTAAGATTAGAAGGTCTAGAGATTATTTTAATTATTCAACATTAATACAATATTTATGCTAAATAGGGCAAACTTTTTTAGGGCAACCATTGGGGGTGAAAACTGAAAATCCATAGGGGAGGATAAGGAAGGTTCCCTGCTTTTGTCTGCTCTCTCACTAAAGAGCAATCGGGTGGGGCCCTTGACGTGGGCCACCCACCGCCCTATTCCCTACTACACGGTATTCTAGGCTTCATTTCATTACTTTAATCCCCACATAATGCAGTTTTTAAAATAAAATAATTACAAGAGCTAATGACTTTGAACTTTGTAATTTTTCTGGCGTCGAGTATGTGGTTAGGGCTTTCGAGATTCTAATATCCAATGTAGTGTTGTCATTAATTTGATCCAATCGCCACTAATCGATTTCTCATATTACGCCAAAATACAACAGTGAGATTAGATGTAGAAAAGCAACTATGCTATAACGGTACAGACCGCATATGATATTTGATTCATGTGGTCCCAAATAATGTATCATGATTACAATTTTTTTGAATCTATTTATTGTTGGTGATCAACTTGAGACGAGTATATGAAGAGTTTAAATTCAGTTCTATGCTCGATCTATGCATGGATTCATATCAGATATCAATCTATGCTCGATCCGAGCCACAGGCTACCTGTTTCTAATCAAAGTATTAGATGTTGTTGCCATTGTGGTTACGTTAAGTTGTTGTGCTATGCCTTTCGTTAACAAGTAGATCCATCACTTACCTATTAGGGTTAGCCATTACACACTTAGCTCGAATACTCATCTTTTGTACATAGATAGCGTGTAATTAGCTTTTTTTTTCTTAAAAGAAGAAATACTGTATTAATTAATAAAATTGACTAATTTTTTTTTTTAACATCCATATTATATTACAATGAATCGCAGTACACCCTATTAAACATGACTTACAAATACTTAGATGCTTGCAAGAGGGAAAAAAAAGAAAAGAAAAGATTATCATCCTGTATCATATGTATTAATACATACAACAAATCACAAAACTTTGTTATATAAATTTTTGCAAATTAAAGGGAAAAAAAGAAAAAAAATCAGAGGTAAAAATGAATAGCGTTTAGATGGGCAATTTCTTATATGCTCTTGGAAATACATATTCTTATTTTTCACGTATATATATTTTTCATGCATATATTTGTCATATATTAATTTTCTAATATATATTTACTGATGTAACTTTTAGGAGCATGTGCTCTCAGGGGTATGATATAAGTATTAGTCTATATGGCACATGCGAGAGAATAAAGGGCATTACAGAAATACTCTAAATTTTTATTTTTAATGTAAATAGTATAGTATATAATGATGATAAAGCTAAGATATACAGGTAAATATATATATTCTTTCCAAAGATACGACCGACATTTCTATACTTAATATAATCACATTAACCATAAAGTGGCTCCCCAAACACGTTATATATACGTATATATATGAGTAATTTATAATACTTCCCCCCCCCCCCCCCCCCCCCCCCCAACAAAAAAAAACCTCCTCTTTGTTATGTTCTTCTACTTTTCCTTTTCTCTCTCATCCCTTCTTCTGTAACCATTTCTGGGTACTACCAACATAGGACTCTCCTTCATAATTAAGCTGATCTTTTTAATTTCTTTTTAATTTAGCTGATCTTTTTTATAATTAATTTGGTCTTTGAAATAAAAGCTCGTGTTCAAATCAAATGTATGCTTAACTTCGAATTAAATAAAGTAAGCTTAATTTAATTATATTCTGGGTTGGTCCACCTTAATTCATTCATTAATTAAGCAGACAGTTTATGTTCAGATGGGTCTACAGTCCATGTTAAGTAGATTCCATCAGTCTACAAGAAACGTTTCTAATGTTTGCTTTAATTAATGTGGAAAGAACTAAGAATGTTGAATGAATCAAGCATTGGATTTTCAAAGCTAAATCAACATATAATTATTTCAACCATTTGATATATACAATTGATAAACACAACAACAATAACAACTTTCAGTGTAGGTCCCACTTTCGCGGGGTCTGAGAAGATTCAAATGTAGACAACCTTACCTCTACGTACATGAGTATACATAAAAAGACTGTTTTCAATGGACATAAAATTGATATATCTCTGTTGAAATCAAGAATTATCTGATACGCTTTGTTTTTGCTTATTTGGGGTGACGCAGTAATGAGGACGATTATGTAAAATGTTTAGCATTAATTTATGAGAATCATCCAATTCAATCCACAGGATCACTCACTGATTCATCTTATTACATCAAACATTGATGAGTAATTCCAGAAGAATAGGTAACACTCCAATCAACTGTACAAAGAATGGACAATATACACATATAGACAGCTGAGCAAACTAAACAAAAAACAGACATAAAAACTAATGCAGGTCACAGCTGCACCCAGCACTGCCGGGGTGGTTCTAACACTCAGTCGACGATGATCTGATTCATTCAAGCTTAGCCCCAAAACAAATTGAGAATGTGGCTCCACTTCGATGCCTACACAAAAAAAATAACAGCACATTTCCGCTGCAAGAAACGCTGGTTCATGAATCACAATCAAGCCTTCTGACCTTGAAGCTGAATGGCCATGTTTCTGTGCCTTCACTAAGGCAAACATGATAATTGAAAACTACCCTGATATTCGCTCATCACAGGAATATCCCTGTCATTCAAAGTAATCTGTGTTTTGAAAGGTAATGAGATGTTCCTCTGCACCACTTTTCTGATTATTGCCACCGGTATACCAGTTTGGCAATCCTGCATTTGACGCCAAATACACTGTCATAACCAGGAAGTCGAAGGAACTGTAAATTCAGAACGATCAGAATGGGGACAACAGTTGCAAGTCACCATACGACAGAGAAACAAAATCAATATCCGCGAGTGAAACTAAATAAATATCCAACGAGTCCTGACCATTCTATTTTTTGCGAGGGGGATGTCGAGGGGTCGAATGTACACACCCTGCTCCATACAGTTGAATTGGGGAGAGTTTATCTCCATAGGAGTCTAGACTTGAAAAGGCACCAATAGCTACCACTCCACAACAAAAGCACAGGACAGTGTAGTGAGAATCACCACAGAAATTGCGTGATACAATTCTTCAGAAAGTTAATTGCAAGCAATTTGTCACCAATCTCCAAATGTAAGACAAGAAGGGGAGGTGAAGCAGGGTAGGAGCCAAAGTAAACAAAAACCAAACTAAGTTACCTGATGTATTGCCTTGCTCTTGCTCCCTTGTCGAGTGCAGTATGATTGTTCCAGAAAGAATAGTGATGAAGCCACAAATTTCAGAAGCTATGCTGCTCGCATCTTGACCAGACCAGTCCTGCAAAAAACATACTTGAGTTGTACTACTCTGCATTTTAGAAACATGGCAGCCAAAATGGTCAAACCTGAGAGAAGAGATCAGTAACCAGTCAAAGAATCTACCTTGAACATTATTGCACTTGCAGCGATAGTAAGGGTTGTGAACATCACATAGTATATTGGAGATACAATTGCTGCGTTAAACGTATCCAGTGCCTGTAAAGAAGACAATTCAGATAAGAGAGCAATAAACTTGACCTTTTTATACTGAATTATACCTTCTTTTTCCCCCTACAAATATCCCATATAAATTGCAGTGAATGAAACAATGTACGTACCTTGTTCAGGTAATTCAATTGTGTGATAACACATGCTGCTCCAACAGTTATGAAAAACCAAGTATGTGGATAAGTAAGCTGATTTGTTCCTTCCAAAGTCAGCTTTAAAGCAATTCCAATAGCCTTTATACTTACGACCTGCCGAATAGTCAGCACATTCCACATCATAAACAACTGACAGGGAGGCAAATGTCAAACAGAAAACCGAGGATTCACCAAAAGGTAATTACCGTTAACGAACCCATCAAAGAACAAATTCCCAAGTAAACAAGCAGGTTTGACTGGCCATAGCATGGCTCAAAGCGCAAAACCAAAGCTGCCACTATGGACACTGATGCCGCAGCATACATCATGAAAGCTGGTTAAACGAGCAAACGAATCAGTAAAAATTACAATAATAGCAAAGATCTCTTGATAAATCAAGTGAAGCTGTAAGGCATAAATGCAAGAGACCTGGTTGAGTTGCCAGAGCCCAGATCTCTTCGACAGAAGTTGGTGATTGCTCTTGTGGTGCATGAAGAACAATCACCACAGAACCTACTATACAAGACACATCCCAGGACACCAAGTTTTGAGAGCTTTTCCTTCAATATGAAGTGGGCTAAAACAGCACTGAAATGAATGAGGCAAGCATGATCAGACAGAGAGATCAAATGAAAAGGAAATACATAATCCTTGAATGATTATACACCAACCTGCCCACCTGATTATAATACTTAATGCACCCAGAGGTGTCACCAACACAGCTGGAGCATAAACATAAGCCACAAAAATTGCCACTTCTCCAATGGACACTGTTCGAGAGTGTGAGAAAGAAAATATTGAGTGTTAATGCAGTCCGTACAAACACAGACAGCAAAAAGAGAGAGAAGCAAGAGCTTGAACATACTTGTCATCATTCCTGCCCACCAAAGCGGCTCCAGCAAATAAGCATGGCCACCAAATCCTACATAATTAAACCAAAAGGAATATAGAGAAAACTTAGCAGGGTACAATATTATTATGGCAATTCTTAAGTATTCTATATAACACAAAATGCAGCGTACTCGACATAAAATTCACAAAAAATAGGTGGAAGCAATCAAATTTCTCTAAAATAATAAGTTAAACAAGAAGTATACAGGCTAAACTGGTAAAGCATGGAAGTTTTTTTTGGGGGGGGGGGGGGGTCTAAGGGAGGCAGAAAAAGGATCATGCCTCAAAAATTGATACATTTGTTTCATGATACCTGACTACTCGCGAATTATTTCATTTCTTTCGTGGATTTAACCACCATTATGAAAAATCACATCTTCGACACCTGCAAAGAGAGCAACTTATTGCAAATGTGTCCTTTATACTATAGACTTTGATAAATAAATGACTCGTTAATAAGTGAGTTGATTTTGCTTTAAGAAAACAAAATTCAATCATTTGCCCCACAACCAATCCTCATGGATTCATACATATGATGCCACCTTCATATACAAATAAAATATATTTCCAGAAGTTCAATTTCAATTACTACTTCAGGTTTCTGAAGGTAGATATTCAAGCTCAAGGACACTACATAACCCTAAAAAGGCCAGCCCATTGCAAGAGAGTCCAGTTAAATCAGAGGTGCAGGACCTTTTTCTTTTTCTTTTTGGGTGGGGTGGGGGGGGGGTGGTGTATGGGGGTTGTTTACACTTCCGCAGCCTTCACCCCAAGCGTGAGAAGCATCATACAGCCATTCCCCTTGGTTAAAGGGTTAGATACAATTGGAAACAAATTGTATTTAAATCACTCTTTTTCAGAGTGATAAGATATATTTACATCAGAAAAAATATAGATGACTAAAAAAGTTTCTGCTGTTTGAAGTTGTCAATTTTCAAAATTAACAATTTAGTTTGTACTACATTTACAGTATATCTTTATGAGAACACCCCTCCCCCCGGTACACCTATTTGATGGGAAAGAATAGAGTGCTATCTTCTCAATCAACTATCAGAAAAAACTATCTAGCTCTCTAAACTGTACTTTGGCCTAAAATTTGTTATGCAGCTAAGCTCCAACAGCATGCTTTAAAAGCTTGAAGCAATATCAACAAGTCAATGCCAACAAGAAGAGGCCACTCAATCAAGACAGAGATGCAAGGTTGGGTACATGGCTATGAATCTTTAGGTAAGTTATCATAAAAGGCAACACAAAAGCAGATTCTCATTTAGGCCATGAACCTTTTAGCTCAGTGATCATCTGAACAGATACATAGCTAATAAAGTAGTGTCCAGGTTAGAGTTCAATGGGCCCAAGTTATGAAACAGTTCCCACAACAGGTGAACATTGGTTAAGTCAGCTGAACTGCTAAACCAATGGTGGTACCTTAAGCAACTTCACCTCAATAGGACACAACCCACATAACCCCTATACTTGCCAGCAGCTAATATTGAGTATGCCAAAGTAATTATGCTTACTGACATATCTACGTCTTCTCCAAGACTTTGCTTAACTTAACTAAATCTAAGCCCAGCAACATGGAATGAAGTCCCTGCCAAAAATCTGTGCCTAAATGCAGATCACCCCCCCCCCCCCAAAAAAAACCCCCTTTAATTTAACTTGGGAGATTATGCCACAGCATATCTTTGTCAAAGAAGGGCTCTTTTAAGATCCCAGAGAAGTTGACTTCAATTGGGCTTCACCATCAACAGCTAAAACTTTCATATTTGCCAAAGAAACATATTATCTAACATGGGCATAATTCTCAAACTTGATAAACAACAGCAAATCACCAAAATTGGACTCCCCCAAAAAATCATACTCCCCAGAATCAGACATGAGTAATTCCATAAGTCCCCACAAATGAAAAAGGAATCAAATTTCCAGCTAACCTGCACGAGTGCCATGAGCAGCAGCACGACGAAGGCCTTTCTTCTTCAAGATGAAGCTCGTCCCAATGAATGCACTTGATCCCATTGCCAATATCAACCCCTTCACATTATCTGCCGCCATTTTTCTCCCTATTCTATTCTTTCTTAACAACCCCCTAATGTATACCACCTATCTACACAACCACTTGCCGCCAAAGAGCAGATCGAATTCACAGAATCAAACAGTGCAATCAGTAAATACCGAGATGAAATTTCAAAGGGACCACCGTCAAAAGTCAAAAGTTTGCAACTTTAACACCGAATTAGCGTTTCTTTTCTTCCTATATTCCTCACAAACCCACCTCTGAAAAATACCAGTGAAGAAAAAGACGCGATCTTTAATACAGAGTTTGCATTGATTTGATGAAGTTTCCGGAATTTCAGCAGCTCTTCAACTTTCTCTCTATAAAACATACACCAGAAGTGCTTTGATTGGTTGCTTGCCTATGTAAAATTGTTGTGCTGAAAACGACGGACCCAGTGTGAATGGTCGATTGGACCATCGGGGCCCTTCGCAAATGAGCCAATTCTTCGTTTTGGTGCATCTAGCTCCAATGAACTGTCGCCACCTCACCAAATATGAAGTTACGATCAATAAACAATGAGCTCTGTTTCGGTTTTCTTATCTTCCCCTGGCCCCCCCCCCCCCTTTTTTGTGCATAGTATTTATTAAATGTGAAGTATAGCAATTAGATGTCCTTTTCCTGCTTGTGAGATTTTTAGTGTTCCAGAGCAAATCAAAAATTGTTAGGCCTAATGACATGAGATTCAGGTCAAAATAGGGCCCATAAACCCCAGTGACTCAACTAGACTTGGCAAATGAGTTATTCGGTTCGGATACAGGTCGGGTCAAGTTCGGATCGGGTCATGTTCGGGTTAAGTGGCATTTCGAGTTGGGTATGGTTCGATTCGGGTCAACCATTTTTTGGTAAAATACACTCGCCATGCCAAAACAAGCAACTTTGTAGAAAAGTTCGGGTCGGGTATGGTTCGGTTCAGGTCAATTCGGATTTCAGGTCCACTTTCGGGTGAGCATATTTCGCGTGTCGGGTCGGGTATGGGTCCGGGTCGTTCCGTTCGAGTTTCGGGTCTCGGATCAGTTTTGTCAGGTGTAGACTCAACCTCTAGGCCCCAATTTATGCCTTAATTCTATTTGTATGACAGGAACTTATCATATTCTAATCTTGAACAATTAATGTGGCCACACAGGATTAATTTTGTTGAACAATAAACGTAATATTATTTTATTACAGACTGACTTCAATACTTCAGCTTCGATAGACTTTATAGAAGTTATTAAATTAAACATCAATTGAACCAAAATCAACCGAATGAAATTTATTACATGTTTCACAAAAGCCATTTTCTTTATAAGATAAATTTATTGAATTAGATATAAACTAAACCAAAATCAATCCAATCCAAAACTAAAATCGAAACCCAATTGCATTTTATCAACCCAAACACAACTCGATTATCATCGACCAAATAATCTATTCATCAGATCTACGCCCCAGGGCAGACATCAGGCAAAGCAAAAGGAAATGATCCCACACGACACGGATGCCCCACCACCGTTTGTTAACCCCCGCAAATTCTCAATCTTACGTTCCACTTCTGTGTGTCACTTTGCGCACAAATTAAAGCTACTCGCCCTGTGCTTTCTTCACCAGAGAAATTCTAGATTTCCGCGTTTCATCCTCCCCGTGTATCTTTTGTGCCCTGGTCACCAGATATCACACGCACTCAAAATCAGTGAAAACTCAACGCCCAGAACTCAAAAATGGGATTAAGCAACAACATAACAGCAATCCTAAACTTCATAGCATTACTCTGTTCAATTCCCATAATAGCATCGGGTCTGTGGCTAGCCTCCAAGCCCGACAACGAGTGCGTTCACTTGTTCCGGTGGCCCGTGGTGGTGCTGGGCTTTCTTATTTTGGTCATCTCTTTGATCGGTTTCATAGGGGCATATTGGTACAAAGAGGGTTTATTGGCACTTTACCTTTGTTTTATGGCCATTCTTATCACTCTGCTTCTTGTTCTTCTTATCTTTGCCTTTGTTGTGACCCGACCCGACGGGTCCTTCTGGGTCCCGGGTCGGGGGTACCAGGAGTACAGGCTTGATGGGTTTTCCAATTGGCTAAGAGACCATGTTACTAGTGATGATTACTGGCCTAAGATTAGGAACTGTTTGGCTGAGTCTAATTTTTGTGGGAAGCTCAATTCTCGGTATGTCGGTGCTGGTGCTGCCCAGTTCTTTCTTGCTCATATAACTCCTCTTCAGGTACTTCTACTCTCTCTTCCAAACACCCCTCTATTGTATTTGGTTTTTGTTATCAAAAAAAAAAAAAAAAAAAGCTTCTAAGAATTATATGAAAGATTGGAAATTTGTGAAAATTAGTAGAACATATGTCCCTTGTTGGTTTGGGTTTTGAATGTGGATAGTTTAGGGTATTAGATGAGGATCAACCATGGGTAATGTGAAATTTTGGCATTTTCAGGGTCTGTTTTTTCTGACACCCAATTCTGTGTTATGTACTACATGTTAAGGTTTTCTTCTTCTTCTTTTTATTTAAAAAAAGGTAATCAATTAAAGTAGTTCATAGGATTCTGCAGTAATCAGGTGTTTTTAAAATTTTTGATTTGAGACTGTTAAATTTTTTTTGAATTTGAACTGCAACACTGAATAAACATTGTAAATTCTGTTCCAAATTAAGGGGTTCTTACCTTTTAAAAATCAAAATAAGATTTATTTCAAGAGTGTGCTTGCTAATATAATGTGGGTTTTGTATTACTGCAAGACTTGTGAATCCAAATTGGCAGTATTATAAGTATCTTTCAAAGTAAGGTTGGTGCAAATGGAAAAAGTCCCATGCTTCATCATTACTTGTTCATTGATTAGTTTTATTATGATGATTTCAGATCCCCTAAATCATTAAGTGGGTCCTACCATATGCTAATCTATAAAACCCATATGGTGTAACTTCGCTCATGATCAATCAATCTGGTCCGCTAGTAGTTAGGTTGTTTTTATCAGCATGGCTCAGCAGAAAAACTGCTTTATATTATTCTATGCCCATCATTATAAATTCTGATTAGTTCCCTTTAACTGATGCCTTGAAAAAGCCTTAAGATATACAACAATAGGCTAGTTTCCATTGTAATGGAGCATGAAGAATTGAATATGTAGTGTTACACTTGATATGAACTTGCAAATTTCAAATCAGACTAGTATTCCGATGGTGCACATAGGGTAGGATTGAGAAGTTCGATGGAGATTCAGATATATGAAACATACAAAATGTATTTGTATAATGCATTTAGAAATTTAAAAAAAAGCCTCCATTTGTTTTCAAAAGTTTATATTCAAAATTCGTAAAGAAACTTGTCTAGGATTATCAGTGTAGGGAGGAAAATCATGTATCTTTTAAATCAAAGAGTCATCTTTACCATCACAACCAAAGAAAGTGATATTCTCTCCCCTAAAAAATCTAGGATAATATGAAGGCATGGATTGTCTTCATTGTGACAGATAAAAATCAAATCATTGTTTGCCACCCTAGGCATGTCATTTAGTGAAGCCTATTTCTTTCTTTATTGCCCTTTTTCTTTTTGGTTCTATCTATGGTGTTTCCCTCAGATGATTTCTAAACTTTGATGCGCAACTCTATAACTTTCAAACAACCCTACCCCTCAAAACCCTTTTTGATGGTCGTCTATGAGCACATATATCACACAGAAGTGGTGTTCGAAATTCAAAAAACAGCAACATTTAGTGTGAGTCCCATCTTTAGCAGATTTGTGGTAATTTATAGACCTGAAACTGAAATCTGAAAATTTTACATTTGTGTTGACAGTCAGGATGCTGTAAACCTCCAACAATATGTGGATACCAGTATGTGGACCCAACAATGTGGGTTAACCCGGTGAACCCAGCAGCAGACGCAGATTGCTCGTTATGGAGCAACGATCAAAGCCAGCTTTGCTACAACTGCAACTCTTGCAGGGCAGGGCTGTTGGGAAACCTCAGGAAGGAATGGAGGAAAGTCAATGTCATCCTCATCATCACTGTCGTGGTGCTTATCTTTGTCTATGTCATTGCTTGCAGTGCTTTCAGGAACGCTCAAACTGAGGATCTCTTTCGCAAGTACAAGCAAGGTTGGGCTTAGCCAAGTTTTCTTACATTTTGATCACTAGTTGTTGTATGGTTAGATCAAAGGGTTTTTACTTCTGGCATGAAATATGAGAGATTAGAGGGCTTTGTTTGTTGCATATTATTGTTGTATCACTTGTATGTTACTGTGTTGGTAGTCACATTTGTATATAGATTATGTTTACTTTCTCGGAAGCTGAAAACACTTATGGACAGTTTTTTAATGTTAAATTATTATATACTTGAGACAATAATGGAATATTTTGTTATATTATTGTAGAGTTAATAGCTAGTGCCTAATAGGAAGGGCTCCCCTAAGCCAAGATGGCAACTTGACCTTATTGGTTTGATTTTTTGTACGCTATATAATCACTGAAAAATCTGCAACATTTTGCACATGTTTGAGAGAGTTAATAGAGCAAGATAGGTGGTATAACAACTTTTTTAAGTGGGGCTCCCGTGTAAGTGAACTTTAACATACCCAGATATAAGCAGTCTTATTTTTTTAAGTACTCGTACAAGTGAGAGGCATAACAAAATAGACAATGACTTTCGAAAACAAGTTTCCATATTTATATCTATTTGCACAATACATATTCTCTCTTGAAATTTGATATATTTTACATTTAAAATTCCCCATAAATATTGAAAGTAGACAAAAGCACATTACAGGTTCTTATAATGAAGAAACACACATGGCCACACCAACCATCACGCGCTTTGTGTTCTCCAATTATTTTCCCATTGCTATTGATTTCGAGTTTCATGTTCACATGGTTGGGATTTCACCTTCACGCGGCATAGGTTATACAGTGAATAATTCCTAGTGAACACATGAAGTGCATTCACATGTTTAAAACACTCCAGAACCTAGGAACTTGCAATATAGAAAATCAAAGTCAGAACTCAGATCAAATGAATAAAAGATTATTGCAACTTCAAAGTAACATCATTAACGCCTTTGGAACTCCAACATTAGCATGAAGCATTGAGGACTTAATTATTCAATCAAGCAGGTCATATTGCAGCCCTGTATCGAACTAAATTTCACTTTCATCAAACGTCGATCCCTGATATTGGTAAAAACGTACATATAAATTCTCAATAAGTGAAGCTTATACGTCTTCAACCTCTTCCCATAAACGAAGCATAGGTTTGCAGTATGACTCAGCTAGCCACCCTAAACATATATGCACTCGAATCTCATTTCCCAATCTCAGTGCGGCAAATGCAGTACTGATCAACTAAGCCGATGATGTCAAGAAGACACAAACTAGCCACAAGCAACAACCATAAGATTCAGGACTGAATGATACCCTTGTCATGATTATTATGCAGTTGCCGGCTTTCTGGAGTACACAACATACATCGGGTCAGAACGGCCAGGATTAGGAGAAATATCCACAGCCTGCAGAAACAGTGGAAAAAAAAGGTTGGATCATAAAGAGGCAGGATTAAAATATCCGTGGAGTGGCACATGATAAACAAGACTGATACGAGCTCTGCAACAAGCCAATGAAGGTTAAAAATGAAGACCACTGGGATTGCCACGAAATCTCATTTTCTCTGAACTTATGTTTTTAGAATGCCGTACAAGGAATTATGAAGCATGCAACTCAAGATACCATGAACTTTAAAAGTTTTAGAAGGCATCGTACGTCTCAAAACACAAGTAGTTATCGACAGTGTTGAAAATTAAGATTCATAAATTTTGGGTCCTTGACAAGTTCTTTATTTTAGCTTCACAAAACCAGCTCCAGGACACACATATCAACTAAATCAACCAATCAATAGTCATCAGCTGGATCCCACTGAATATTTCCTCTGGTCTCCATAACTGGAAGAGGTGGGATGCTCTGCTCATGCCTGAAGAAGTTACGCGGGTCAAATTCCGTCTTGATTTTCACTAGCCTATAGAAATTGTCCTTGAAGTACATGTGGCCCCATGCACTTGCCTCTATGAAGTTGGTATCCCCATCTTTGGTCATGCCCAAATCAAGATCCCTGTAATTAATATATGCTTGCCTAGGGAGCATTGACACATAAGGGGTCATATAGTTATATAGCTTTCTAATCCATTCCATATGCCTACTTTCACTGTTCTTCCCATCTTGCCATGTTACCACATACTGGATCATGAATTTAGTCCCATTTCTGTGAGGAAATGGGATATGAGACTCTGGTATCTTACTCATCATCCCTCCATAGGGATTCCAAATCATAAGAGCACCCTCATCTTCCACATGCCTTTTCCATATTCCTTCAAGTCCACTTTCCGGGATGGGTTCCTTAACGAAGTCAGACTTTGCTTTGAAATAGTTTTTGAACAATGATTTCCCTTCAAGTAGAACTTCAGGCTTTGAGCCAGATGGGTACTGGGCAATGTAAAGAACTGATTCTATCCAGCTCATTTCAGAAAGATCACTTTTCCCCAACCCCAGTTCTGGGAAATCATGTTGCATAATTTTGAGTAGTTGATCAGCATGTCCAAGGAACAAGCCATTGAACAAACCAAGCACGGTCTTGTTACCCTTTTGTGTCATAGAGGGCTGTATTATGACTCTCATGAAGAGATTTTCATCAATCCTATCAGCAACATGTTGCCATTTATATAGTGTCTTTGTGAAGCCTTGCTCCAAGGTTCTCCCAATGGTGAAAACTGTAACTTTTTTTGGTACAGGGACTAGCCGAACCTTCCATGCTAGGATGATCCCGAAGTTGCCACCCCCACCGCCCCTAATAGCCCAAAATAAATCCTTCCCCATTGATTTTCGATCAAGCACTTTACCGTTGGCATCTACCATCTTAACATCAATAGCATTGTCAGCTCCAAGGCCATACTTTCTCATCATAGGGCCATAGGCTCCCCCTGTGATATGCCCTCCCAATCCCAAGCTGGTGCATAGTCCAGCAGGGAAGCCATGAACTTTGCTTTCCTCAGATATCCTGTAGTATAGCTCACCTATTGTGGCCCCTGCCTCCACCCATGCACTATTATCTTCAATATCGACTGTCACAGTTCGAAGTTTAGCCATGTCGATAATCATAAAGGGATCCTGCATCTCAGATGCATAGGAGACCCCTTCATAGTCATGGCCTCCACTACGAACTCTTAGCTGAACTGCAATCTTTTTTGCACACACAACGGCAGCTTGGATGTGGGATATGTCAGTCGGCATTAAAATTAGTTCAGGTTTTCGCACAGAAGGCATTACATACCTAAGGTTTTGGCCTGTGGAATTCAGCACATACGAGAAGGAAGAGTTAGTTGGGATATACCATGATGGTGGAAGTAGGGCTTCTGGCCTTGTGTTTTGGTATAGGCATTGAAGAAAATGGTTCTGGACTGAATCTGCAGATGCCCAAGAGGCATAGATTGTAAGAATCAGAAAACCTGATAGAAAAAGTGAGGGGTTTGAAGGCATTATCAGTTTCTTAATAATTATTGATAGAAACTCAGGGCAAATGACCACTTTTGGCATTTGTATTGCTATTTGAGGACTTATAAAGGCAGCTTAATTATATTCTTGACATAATGCATATGTCATGCTGATGGGCGTTGATTACTTCTGGTCAAAGCATAAGTGCAAATAATGAGATTCCAGAAAATTGGGTTAATGACCAGATTACTAGGCCTCCAGTCTGCATATGGCCCTCTGAACTAGTTGCTGATTGGCTAATACAAGTTGTGGATAATTTAGTTTTATTAACCATTACATGAGGTGTTCATTAATGGATGTGGATTGCGGAGATTCTGAGCAAATGAAGTTGGCAATCTGTCACATCATAGGGATAAAAACTGGCAATATGTTTCTTTAAGGTTGATTTAGCTGAAAATTGCACCTCTCCATGTATTATTATAGTCTGTTGCTTCACATTTTGTCCAATATTCCTTTGAAGGTTAACTCATAGGAACACAATCTAGAAGATGCTCAAAGCTTGCGGTGTAAGTTAGGTTTTGCAGTGCTCGATTGGAATCCAGCAAACCTTTTCCATTTCATGGTAGTCTATGAGACCAGAAAGTACATATGTACAATATCAAGAATAACTATATAACAATATACCATTATACTGTTAATTTTAAGTAAATAAATGAATTAAAAACAACATAAACCACTAGGAAGAGAAAATTAATACTAGAAACAGAAAAATTGGTTCAAGTTGACAGATACAGTGCCAGCTTAATGAAATATGTTTCAAAAAAAGAAATAAATCTCCACCATTTCATAATTTTTCCAATAAATAATAAGAAGCAATGCAAGCTAGTTACCCGGGGAGGTTCAAAGCCTCCAGCATAGTGGAAATATGCTCCAACAATCAGAACATGTTCTGCATCACTTGTTGACGTCCATATTGAGATCGCTTTCGTCCAAAAGCACCGGTTAGAGAAGCTGGACATATTAAACCCAAAAATAAAGAATTAATTAGGATGATTGTCTACAGCACAAATCATACGGCAGATTCACATAACTGAAGTGCCATATGCCATCCAAACTGTTGTAGAAACAAATGTTGCTTCTCTATATCATTTTGTGAAGCAGAACTCAATGTCAAAACATATCATATCAGACTTGATACAAAGACACAGATAGCTGCATTAATTTTTTGTAAACAGCAATTATATAAGCTGTGAAATTCCAGAAAAATGAAGGGACCAGCATTAGCATAAACCCACTGCTTAAAGTCAGTGATTCAAGGCTACAAGTAATGACATCTATAGAAAATGTTCCAACCAATCTTCGCTCAAGAACACTATTTGTCTATTTATACCTTTTTTTTGTTTTTTTTTTGGTTGGGGGGGGGGGGGGGGGGAGGGGAGGAGTTAGCTGACAGCTTATGCGTTATTGTAGCTCACATAAAGGGTTTTACACCCTGACAGCTATGAATGCTCAAAAGGGCATCAAGTTATCACCTCATTATAGCCAATCCACCAGGCTTAAGGATCCGATACATTTCCTTGAAAACCTCAATTGGCTTAGTCAGATAGTCAACACTTACCTGCATGCTATCAGTCCAGTGAGGCATGACAAATTAAATATCGGACTGCATAACACACAACAAAGCTATGTAGTTGACAAGTTAAATACCAGACTGCATAACACATAATGAAGCTATATGCTAAGAACCTAGTCCACAGTTTTAAGGCTGGGATTCCAGGAGCCGTGACTGTTAAGAAAAACTTTGCAATTGAAGGTACAACAGAAATACAATCATCTTTCTGTTTACAACATATTCAAGGAGGTTTTCAAAGAACAAGAAGAAACAAAACTTTAAGTGAACATGGACATATGATGAAAACATCATAAGATGCTCCTGTTTTATGATGTCACAAACAGGACAGGCAGCTTCTTAAAATTTCTTATTCAATTGCAAGCTTTCCAGCACAATTTGATTCTCTTTTTTTTCTTTTTCTTCTTTTTTTTTGGGGGGGGGGGGTGAAGACATGAGGTCATGACAAATGCCATACATACCACATTCGTAATAACATCAAAGGAATTATCTTCAAATGGAAGCTTAGGGTTAGCATTCAAGTCTTGCACAATATATTCAGTAAGGACCTGCAAAATGAAAACGAACAGGTTTTGTTAAGGTTTGCATTATTATCTACCAACATGAACCAGGGCTCAGACAAGCATGAATAACCCTTTCACATATATCTGAAACTATAAAGTCATAAACACAGCTTCTTCAACTAGCAATGAAGCACCTATTTCTTACGTTAAACTTGAGGATGATAACGAACACGTAAGTTTCACGCTAAACTTCTGGTTTAGAGCAGTTGCTTGCTAAGCCTCGTTGGTCTTGGTATGCATCAGCTTGACCTTGAAATCCATTGCTTCAAATAAAAGCCAACCGAAAGTGTCGATACTCAACAAAGGACCGAATATAGAGGTGGGAAGCAGATTGTAGTTGGAAAAAGAGAAGATATGAAGATCCAACCAACACCATATAAACTCAAGTTAAAAAAAAAAAAAAAAACCCAAAAAAGTGGCATAACCGCTGTTGGCAAACCTACTTTGACCAAGTTTCCCCAAAGTAAAAATCTCCTGTTTACATATGCTATAATTCTAGGATTGTGTGATACAAAATAGAAATGCATATGGTAACCAAACAGACAGACAAGAAAGACAGAATATGGTTCTTACTGGATTCCTCGCGAGCTCTTCTGCATTCAGGCCCATTCCTACTATCCTTTCTTGCTTGTACCCTTTTGGAAAATGGCTAACCTAGAGAAAGGTTTGGATGCATGCTATTACAGACAAATTTAACCAAACATCATTCGAAGCACCACGATGAGTGGATGACTTACCCAACTGCTACACATATCCAAGATACTAACTCCTGGAGTGTTACTGGGAGGGAAAACCTCTGAGTAATACTTGGTAAGTGCAGCAATGGCATAATCATCTATGTGGGTTACAAAGCGGGGTGACTCATAGAATAATGAATCTGATGATCTGCAAAGTTAGTGCATGAAAATGCTTTACAACACGGAAATTTGCAAGGAAATCAGGAGATCACAAGCATTTTGATCTAAGATGTACAAAGAATGGTAGACTGTTGTGAAACTCGCACTGCTGCAAGAGGCTTCAGGCGAAAGGAAAGTCAGAGAAACTACAACATTCTTGTACAAGGAAGTACTAAACACATGAGGAATTAACCACTTTTTTCATGCCTAAAATCTCCAGTGTAGGATCAAAATAATGAAATAGTTCTGTGATATCTTCGTGATAAGTAGCCATTATGTTTGTAGCATGACCACAAGAAGGATATTTGAAGCAAAGACAATCTTTGGAACCTTACTCATCAAAGCGCTGAAAGTCTTCATCTTTAAACGGAAATTGCTCAGGCCATTGGACATCTTTCAACACCTTTACATAGAAAGCAACAGAAAGTTAGAAAACCAAGTACCAAAAAGTACAGTAAAGTGGTGAAATCAACTACGCTCAAGGCAATTAAAAGAAAGGATATATGCTTCCTTAGAGATAGAAAGCTCGGTAATTCACCGATAATTCTTTCTGAAAGTTCCTCACTTCCAGAAAGTAAGACCCAGAAAGATTGCAAACTATATGTTCTTCGATACATACAAATTCATACAGGAAGGACGGTATTCCTGCTGCCATCAAAAAATTACATTCATGCCCATCTCTTTGCACCAACAATCACACCAACACCAGCAAGAATGTCATTGTAGGCCTTGTTGGGGAGCTCAAGATGTATACATGGGCTTAATGGATGAACTAAAAACAAAGGTAGCAATCATCACAATGCATGGTTCACAACGTACAGAGAGAACACTCAAAACACATGAAACCCACAGAGTAAAGAACAGAAAATAGGCAAAAACCCAGAACCCTAACACAATATTTATCAGAAACACGAACCAAACTCACACTAGAGGGGCACAATTAGCATCAATTGCAAATATAGCACAAACCCCATTAAAAATGTTATAATTTCATAAATACCCAGAAACAGGAACAGTGAATTCACCTCCTCAATACCACTCTTCTGTCTAGCAGAAGCAAGAAAAGAAGACCCATTTGGGGCTCCAAACATTGTGATGAACTGAATCCAGGATGACACCCCGATGCCCAACACTAAGCGACGATTGGTCAATCTCCTATTCTTGGCTCCAACACTCAATTTGTTCGGAAAATTTGAGAAGTTAGAGCAAGAGACCGTACCCACTACTGCAAAAGGGATTACTGAAGAGAGAGAACGGCAAGCACCCGCCAAAATTGGCTTGATACGGTTAGCCATGTTAGAGTATGGTACAACCCTTTTTCTGAGGGTACCCAATTACAATTTACGAGTATGATTTTCTTTAATGAACGTGATAAGGAGTGATGCACAGTTCAAGTTAACGTGGCCTTCGCCCTCCCAAGAACGGGGATGACAATTTTTTTTTCTAAAAGTAGTGTGTGTTTCTATTTTTATGGGTCATTTATCAGTTGTTTTTGCTGAGACCTTGTTTTCTATTTTATTCACTTTACTAGCTATAATTTTGTTTAATAATTGTTCTTTTATAATTTCAAGTTGATATTTATATTGAGTATTATTATTGATCAGAAAAAAGATTTAAAATAAAGTATTCTCTTCTACTAATTAGGAGGAAAAAAGAATTCTTATCAAAATTTTAACTCATTGCCTGAAGGGTACATGACAAATATATTGCCGCAGATTAAGAGAATTTATATAATCATGTTTATTTTAAAAAAACTTTTTGTGATTTAATACTGAACTTATAATCCTTGCCTCAAGCCGAAAAATGACTAAATGATTATAAAGTATGGACAAGTATATAATTTTCTTTTATTTCTTGAGGCCTTGAAATGAGGTCATTATTTTATATGTGATGACATTTTATTTTAAGATTTATTTTTATTGGTAATAGTGTAAATACTTGAATGTTTCTTATACAGAATTTTATCCAAATTGGTGTGTAGGAATATTTATAGACCACGTGGTAGTTATAGCATGTCTATCTGATTGTATCTTTTTAAGAGGCATTTCTTTAAATCACTCTTGATTCTATATTTACATTTTCCTACATATATATATATTGTAAATGTTCGAACAAATTTTAAATAGTTCTTTTTGCTAATCGTTGTCAAACCTTTATTTATAGAAATATATGCGCGGGATAAACGAATAACCACTTACTAGGGGGCCAAAACAACGGAACATGACTGTAAATTGAGGATAATTATAAAGTACATTACGTTTATTTAAAGTTAACTTTACATTATAGTTTAAAGTCGTCCACGACATGATAATTTTCCCATAAGATTGAAAAAGCACATTTTTTTTCTTATCCATTTTTTCTTCCTTTCTTTTCAAAGTACATATTTTAAAATTCTAATCCCATGCTATGAACCCGAGTCAATGATCACACAACAGATTAACGGAAACATCAACGCTATTAACCCGAACTTAACACCAACCCACTGTCTATTAACTCGCATTAATTACCAGTGTGAACGCTCCTCCTTTTTTCTTTTTTTTTTTTTTTCTTTTCACACTAATAATAATATCAGTGAAACAAGCACAATTTAGAAGATTTTGCATTAAACATATTATTAGGGGCTGAAATTGGCAAGTGAAGAGAGAGGGAAAAAAATCACAGAATGCTCAAAGATTCCTGAAATCTTATTCCAATAATTTGCTATAATAATTTCTTGTAGGATAATTTATAACTTTCCAAAAATTAAATTTCCATGTATATTTCACTTAATACCACATTATTTAAAGACATTGATGTATTTATGTTTAGCCAACTCTCTCTCAGTCAGACATAATCTGCCTGTGTTTTAGATTACACGTTCTCTTTCCAGTGTTCTTCAAGGTAATACTGCACTTCTTTTAGTTCTATTATTTTCCTTTCAAAAGTAACATATTTTTTTCCAAAATTTTCAGTTATATTAGTGTATTATGATCAATCTTTGGGAATTGAATGCTCTTGTTTAAGCAATTTTTGCTTTTTCTTTTAAGTTCTTCTGCCCTAATAAGTTCTGAAGGAAAATTGATGCAATTTTCAAAAAGAATTTCTTGTCTGATCATGGTATTGTATGTTGGAAAATATAATTATTGCATGCAAAGCAATTCCTTGGGCAGTAGGTTTTATTGCACTGTATTTAGACTAATTAGAATGTAATTATTTCTTTGTTAGAGTGATTAGAAACTAAAGACTGAGGATGGGTAGAAGAAAGTTGGAGATGGGGCTGATTGAGAGCAAGAAAACAAGACTGAGAACCTTCACTAACAGGAAGAATGGGATCATGAAGAAGGCTAGTGAGCTATCCAAGCTCTGTGATGTTGATATTGGTGTGATTATTTTCGGACCCAATGCAGAAAAACTACATGTTTGGCCTCAGGAATCCCAGAAACTGAACCACATTCTAAGGAGATACCAATCTACTAGTCAAGAGGAACGCCGAAAAAGGGCTATAAATGTCTTCTCAGACGGCCAGAAAACTCATCTAATTCATAATGTAGAGCAGGACGCGATATGGGATGATCACATTGACAGATTCTCAACTGCGCAATTGATGGAGTTGATCAGTTGTTTGGACTGTAAGCTCGGAATTGTCCAGGAGAGGATCGATCTGATGAAAAGGAAACAAGATTCAATACATGTCGAAGAGGTGCAATCCTATGGTTGTGAGAACCAGGAGATGATGATGGTCAATACCAGTATGGAGCCTAATGCCTTCCAATGGGAGTATCAACCTGATGATCATCAGTATGTTGAGCAGAGAAGTGCCGAGGAGCTGATGATGATGAATGGTGGGAGCTTCTATAACCTCACCAATGGATATGCTGGTGATTGCACTGGGTTGATGCGGATGGGAATACAGGGGAACCATGAAAATTACTATTTAGGGCAGCTCGAGAACATGAATGGCAATGGAGGAGGAATGTGGAATCCAACCCCCTTGACATGGTATTATGCCCCCTTTACTCAGTTGCAGCAGCAGCCACAACCTCATCTTCAACAACTTGGTGGTGATAATCAGTTATCCTTTTATTAATTTAATAATTTCACTAATTTTCATAAGAATCTAATTAGACGACACACTTAGAGATGCTTCTTTAGTAGCTGATCTTAGGATTTGTTTTAGAGTGTTTGCTTATTTTGGTTAAGATTCTGGTCATCCAGGTTTTTTTTCTATACATGTAATTTTTTGGGATGTCACGGTACGCCATTTATGCCACCATCAACTAAAGGTGGTCTTTTGTGACGAGGAGTTTCACAGTTTTGAGTATAAATGTGCTAATATAGAAAGACAACATCAACAATGGTATGACTTCACATTATAATCTGTAACAGAGTGAAATTTCAAATTAATTTTATATATTTTATTTATTTTTATGCGCAAAATTTTCCTTTTGAAAATAATACTCAGTCACTGCAGCAGTAAAATTTTGTCAACATTGTCAACCACTTGATCTTGTGTTTTTTTCCCCTTAAGCTTAAAATGGAGAAAGGCACAAAAGCAGGCATTTCGGATCCACATCAAGCTTTGCCCAACTCAATTTCCTTCTCTTTTCTGCTCGGCCACCTTTAGCACATAGATTGTAACTTCGTGCTTGATTGCAGTTGTTAACATGAGCCATCGAATTAAAAGAACAAAGATTTGCGATGTATCAAAAAGGGTTCATTCACAGTTACACCGAGTAAGCCAAAGATTTCTATTCAACTCATCAAAATTGTAAGAATTCAGCTAGTATTTGATTTGTAAATGTTACACCTACACGCATGGTAGCTTCATTTTGGCCTTTTTTTCCTTCCCCTTTTTGTTATCGCCACTTCCCCGGTCTCCATGCAAGCTCCATTCAATGCCCAAGGGGCTGTAATTTGAATAGTTATGACGACACTTACAAGATAGCATGTAAAAGAACTAATAATATCTGTAATCATAAGAGATTCTGTACACTATTGAAACCTTTTCCAGGTTAACCTATAATGCCTTCACTTTGTAACATTCCTGGATACATCAATGACACAATTTGCATCAACTGCTTCATTGAAGATTTCATGAATGCTTGTCCCTCTGTTGCTGCAATGAAAATCCCCCCCAAAAAGAAAAAAGGGAAAGGAATGAAATCAGGACTTCAAACCATGCAAACAAAGGTCTGAAATACTCTGCAGCAAACAGGAAACTTTACCTCTAACCAATGTTCGTAATGCTTTCGAGAAGTCTTCCACATGTCCCAGGACAGGTCTTATTCCACAGATCTGTGAGACGCAGAACTCCAAATACAATGCCATTTCCAGAATCCTAAGTAGCAAACAGCACGAATCTTGCGTTTCTGATTGCATCTGTTTGGATCTATTAGCTTCACAAACCTCGGTGACAATAGAAAAGCTTTGCTCCTGCGTTTATAATATCAGATTCAGAAATGCCTAAAAACAAAGCATGCTAATGTCATGAAAAATATGTATGGCAAACGTATCTATGAAACTCAGTCGTCTGATCGTGCTTTTGTCCACTAATTAAAAGCCATCATAGGGACAGCATCCTTGGAATTGTCTTTTTTCCAAATTTTTTAGAAGGCTCTCAAATGGACCAGTGAAGGTAACACGGGTCCTGGCCCAGCTTTCGGGTTTTTTTTGTTTTTGTTTTGGGGGGGGGGGGTTGGAGAGGGGAAGGGGATCAACGCTGTGCCAAGGCTCAAAGCTTTGACCACCCTTGACCCTACATCTTCCAATTAGCGGTGAAATGTGTCCCTAAGACTTGAAATAGAGACCTCGCTGGAAGATGATCTAGATGCCAGCAAGCTGGCTTTGGGGAACAACATAGCTACCTGTAATCCGTGTAAAATATCTGGATCTGGAAGCTCCGGAAAATAAGAAAGATCTATAAAGCCCAATTCTTCTGCTCTTCTAGCAGCATCAGCAGCTTCTAGGCATAAAAATTTCAAAATGAGTAACGCAATCCTGTAGACCTCCGCTGCAATAGCGTCTGAGAAATATGAAGGGTTCCATGAATCTCCATTTCCTTTTGCTTTGCCTTTGACAACAACAGCAGTCTTCAGCGATTCATCCGAGGCATTTGGAGTTTGTATGCATTCATGGGCAGCAACCCCAAACCATCCACTTCTGCTGTTCATAAATGATGCTTTTCTGCAATAATCAGTTTCTTCTTTAAAGGCAGGAACACATAAAAACGATGGTGGACGAGTAGATGACTGTCCAAGACGATGACTCGTCCTACTAATGAACGCTAAGAGATGGATAATCCTTTTCCTAAGCTCAGAGCCTGTTTCCTTGGTCACCTTTATCCATGAGCTTCTGTGCTTGGCAAGGAAACTTACCAGCAGCAGTGTGTGCTCTGTCTCTCTTAAAGCAGATAGAGAGGCATGCCTCTTCAGGGCCCGCGCCCTTTTCTTATCATGATCATCCGAGGGGATATCTGGTGCACTTAGGTGATAAGCTATAACATCAGTTTTCTCAGAGAAGAAGAAAGATATCATGTTCTCAATCACATCAGCACAAAGTGAAGACTCTCCCAAAGAACACATTATTGCTGTCAATACAGCCAAGCCCAGGCCCCAGATAAACTGAGGCTTCTCAATCTTGCACCCTCGCATTGTGAACTTCTCTTCTTGCTTAATCAAGCTTGCCATACTGCCATCTGAAATGCCGGAAAACAAAACCCTTAAAGACGACAAGAATCCAGATGCAATAAGCATCTCAGCACCTCCTCTAACACTAGCAAGGGTCAAAAAGAACTTCAGTATAATGGGAAGAGACTCAAAGTTTCCTTCATCATGAAGCATAGAAATGAGTTGCTGTAACTGAAGATGTTGCTGGATGATGGCGAGCCAAGTACTGGGCGTTAATAACCTTTTGAATATAACGTCCATTGTAGAAAGAGAGATAATACATTGATCGGGAGTTTCAGTACATCTGCAAAGGACCGGCAGTAGACCTAGGCAGACATTGGACACCTTGCCACTGGGATCAGATTCACCATCAGTTGGGCTGGATGTAGGCGAACTGACAGAGCAGGACTTCAGTACCAAAAGAAGCAGCATGAGTAAGAACCCCATAGTTACTTTAACCTCAGCAACCGGCAAGGTGGATTCACCCAGTGCTTTCAGGCCAAAACCGCAAGTTTTCAGTATGATTAAACAAGTCGGGGGCGGCATGTCGTCATCTACATGTCTAGCAAGACAAAGAAGTAATTCTGCCTGTGCTGCCACAAAATCAAGGACTTCCTGAGGAGAATCTGCTGCTGCTGCCACTACTCCTACTGTGGCATGAAACTCCTTGCATACAAAGTCTATGCATGAGAGTATTCCATCCCTAGTGATCCTATTCAAGGCGTTTCTCTGTCTCCCCTGTGACGGTAGTAACACATAAAAGTCAGATTAGGGATTTAGAAAACCGGAAAAAGAAAAGAGTCATATGGTCAACAATTCATGGTGCAACTAAGTTATCAATGTATTTAACAGCATTCAGATAGTATAAGTTAATACCAATCGATGTCATATTTTGTCCCTGCTGTCATTGGCATGTAACAGATGAAAGCAAATACGTAAAAAAGGTCTGACACTGATCACACGTGCCAATAACAAGATACTACTTGAAAGAATCTACACCATAAGAAAACTACAAAAATTCAAAAGTTAGTGTTAAACCAAGTAGCAGTAACTGACAAAAGTGATCAATCGGAAAAAAAAAGAAAAGAAAAGGAAACACCAACTCCAAAACATTCAAATAGGATTCTCGAAGTTCAAAATAGGATACCACCCAAGGCGAGGCACAGACAGTGTTACGAGAACTGGACCGGCCGGTTCAACCGGTTCACCCGCGAACCGATGAAAGGTTCGGTCCGGAGAGGTACTTTAACCCGCCTAACATTCGAACCGGTCAAAATCCGGTTAAACCGGGGAAATTGCTCAGAAGAACTAGCGCACTAGACGGGAGAACCCGGCTTTTCTTAGCTTGCCTAAACATGACTCACCACCGATTGTTGTTTCTGCCAACGGTGGAGCAGCTGGAGAGGGAGGCGTGGCGGTGCTGCACAGGGTCAAATCCGGCGGCCATGGTTTTCAAATGATTCAAATCTAGACGAAGGCCATACTTGAGCAGAGAAAGATGCGAACGTTGAAGGCAAAAACTAGAAAGACCAGACTAGAGAGAGGGGGGATGGAGTTAAAAATAAGCACAGTTGCGCCCGTCCCGTCCCGTCCCGTCCCAATCAGTCTGTCACTTCAGGCAGAAGGAAATTGAATGAAGTGTATTGAGCCTTAATTTTGTTTACCCAGTCAACGAAAAACAGCTAAAAAAAAGGTACAAAAGTTCCAAGTCGTCCACAATTCATTACCTCCCCAATACATAAACAGTAATCAGAGAAGAAATAAACAGAATCAGGAAAAGTATGGAACTTACATCCCCCATATTTAGAGTTAATACTGTCATAATCGCTCGCAATGCTAGAAGTCTTGAACCAACAAGCAGCACCATTGAGTTGGTAGCCTGTAAGTGAAACAACGTAGTCTCTGCTATCTGCTTTGATGTTTTCCATTCTGAGTAGTCCCAAATATCAAGGCCAATATCATGTCGTAGATGCATAAAGTCAAACAGGTGGCCAATTTTGGCTGCCCCCAAGAGTTCACAATCAAACCTCTTTCGATAAATTTGGAGAAGTTTTGAATCCATTAAAAACTGGGAAAGCTCTTTGAATGGTCCATTTTCAATGCAACGTCCTTCAAGCTCTCCTTGCATATGATAATACAAATCGCTGAGGATCAATGTTCTTATTTGGGTCCCTTCACTGAAGAAACGGATGTCATCAGGTTTACAACAGTGCATACACAATTGCGTAAAAAGATAGACATACAGATTAGGAAAGGAAACAATGCCTGGCAGGGAAAGAAAAGGAAAAGACATTACGCAAATGGCCAACCACCCCCCCTCCTTTTCTCAAAAAAAAGGGAACAACAAGGCACTAAGGATATAGCACAAAGAAACAATCAACACAAGCATTTATAAAACTACTACATCCAGGTACACATAGCTCTTCAAACACATGTATGATGCCACAGTTGTATATCACCACAAAACATAATCACCAGCGAAATTCTTCACCAGGAACTGTTCAGTTAGTACAATGTCCTTATAAACTTCTCTTCAACCCTGATGTATTTCATATTAATGCTGCTTTTTTTCAGCTAAAAACTTCACGTGAACACCTTTCTCATCCCATAAGACCAGAATTATAATACAATTTGGGTTACCTGTACCCATGCTGGGAGTACTGAATGCACAGCTCAGAAAACGCAGGCACAGTGATTAACTGCAGAACATAAGCAGGAGTGATTAATTGTCCATGCACTCAAAGATAATCAGAGAGTTAAGATAATCAAACTCAAAGAGGTATATCAGGGAAAAGGAGAAGACCCTAAAGGAACATACACTGACAGGGACTGGGGATAAGTAGACAGCACAATAACAAGAACAAAATTGGATAGCACGAGGATCATCTGTACCCCCTTTATGTTCCCCATTGCAGCTTTACCACATTGGCAATTATGATGATTAGTTGCTACATATTCGAGATAGTGGAGACAGTCTATGGTTGCCCCTTGGCAATGATGAAGCACATGAACAAAAGATTTAGGCTCACTGAGGACAAACACGTCACAATGTAAGCAACCCCCCCCCCCCCCCAAAAAAAGAGGCTATCAAAGGAATTGTTTCCATAAGACCCACAAAAAGCACAGTACGAAACATGACTGGCAACACAGTATAATAATTTTATCACTACAGTAAGAGATGACTCTCTTTGAACATAGGCACTGCACAGATATATTTTCTCAAACTAAACAGGTAAAGGTTGTAAGGATAAGGGAACATTTTCCCTTGGGAAATCAACACAGAGAATTTCATAAAGTAACTAGCTGCATTACAACTTCAAGAACAAAAATTATGGGAGAAATATGCGTATCATGGGTAGGATGGGTTCATGTTCATCTAAAAGGGAGAAACTTCCTGGGATTATTGAACCTGCAGTTATGGCCGTTTGCACTAAAGTAAATGGGTTAGGGAGAAAGTGAAGACAAAGTATGATGGAAATAAATGGACCACTAGTAAAAAGTAAGTACATCATATCAAGGGCTATGTTTCAATTGGTTGAAGGGTATCTCTCATAAGTTGAGCACGTATGTGCTTAGTGTAATTTACCCAAGAGTGATTCATTGTGCGGCTGCTGCCTCATGGTAGACTCTGGCCAAGGACAGAGGGTTCGCACTGAATTTCAAGAATTAGCATGTTTAACAGCTGTTCACCTCTTTTTCTGTTATTCTTATAGCAGGGATGTTCATGGCTTCACTCCCCTCCCCCTTTCATGGGCTAGAAGCACATCATCCATGTCAGCTTTACAGATAGCCCAACAAGACATAAGAATGTACAGGAAGCAAAGAAGGACACAAACTGCAGCAGGTAGGGCATAAGTTTATCATACTTGAATAAAGGGATGTCATATGATACGTACTCAGATGCTAACACCACAAAGGAGAATGGTACATCAAAACCAGAAATTTGTACAAGAACCCAATACATTTGTCACAAAAGGGCAAAAGTTCAAGATGAGAGTGACACTTCAAATTTCCACAATAGGAAATGTCTTTCCTAGACGGTCAACACTGCCATCTACTCTTCCTCTGAGTTTCACGTAATGAGCTGAATCCTGTTGGTCAGGTACTAAGATTTTTGTCTTCCTTTGCCTGGTCAGAAGCGACCAATTTTTAAGCTTGATCATCATATTGATCTTTCTTTCACTTGGATCCTTTGACACAGAAGCCTACCTGATCAATACACCTCTCTTTCTCACTAACACCCCCCCCCAAAAAAAAAGGCAAGAAAAACAAAGAATCATGTTTAGAAAGTTGTGGTGAAGATTGAAGAATGAGGAGAACTGATTTCTTCTCCAGTGATTCTGTCATTCATGAAATCATTTTACGTGATCAATAAGAGTCCACAAATATTCAGAAAAACCTCATTCTATTCAGGCAATGATGACACCACCTTAGATCCTGTCCTTTTTTTTGGGAACACTTTCATCGCATTTCTGTAGCTTGGTCGCATAATTAGAAAGCATCCCCAATAGCATGTCCGACAAGAGAAGCAAGCTTCACAGTTGTGCAAAGAATGATGGATATGTTTTATTCTCAAGTGCAGCATGCATATCAGGCATTCGCAGGGCATATCTTGACCCAGATGCCAATATGAAGACAAACATGCTGCCGCAGAAGAAAATCAACAGTATACTCTCAAGCTTACCGACTAAGAAGGAAATGGGGAGGTAGAAGACAAGAGCACACCCCTCCACTCCCCACCCCCCCCCCCCCCCCAAAAAAAAAAAGAGAAAAAGAAAAATACCTAAAGGCATATGCTACAAAACTCTAGTATAACAGAGGAAGGAAATGACCTTTTCGGAGATTGCTGAAATTTTTTCAGAGAAAGAGAGAGAGAGACTGCCTGCGTCACCAGTAGCTAACTTCCCAATTATATGTGCAGCAAGCAAACCAAAAGCAATCTGCAGATGTAGACATAAAATATTGACGCATTGAGGGGGAAAAATAAAACAGATGATCAGAACAAATCATATGATAACTTGGAAGAGCAATTAATAAAATCCTAGTGTGGATCCCACCAAAGTGGGGCCCACGGATATCAAGTTCAGTGCATGCTGTCTCACCCATGGCAAATAGGAGGCTGTTTAATTCTGAAACTTGGAGACAGAAGAGATAAATGCAGCTACTTTCATCACCAAAAAATGATGCACAGAGAAGCAAAAGAGTAACAGCATAATTGAGGACAACCGATTTATAGAAAATAATAAGTTTTAACTAAGCAAGCCCATATCTCATGCCATTTCCCTTTATAGCATCATTATCTTTCTCAATGTGAGTATGATATGAACCAAATTCACCTGAGGGATAGAATTGTTTAGTCAAATAATAAGAAGGATGAGGCTGGCAGGGTTTATTCGATCCTAGAACAGAAGCACTATCATGATTGATAATTGTTGCACCCTACCTTCCAGAAATTCAGAAGAACCATATCTGAAAGGGTTTAAGAAATCCAAGAGCAGAAACAATTGACCTTGGTGCTTAACATACCATAGTATCTCACATTTAACTACTTGAACTGACCCTTCCTCATGCTGTAAACAAGCATTTCCTCATTGCAGCTAGTTCAATGATCCCAATATCAGTACAGTCTTTCACATAATTCAGAATAGAGATACCTAAGAGCAATTAGGCTTATGTTGTACAACAAGCATCTCGTCAAGCAGGAGAGACAAATCAGGCAGTCTTCAAAATTCATACTTCAAAGGGCTCGCAAAGGTAGGACCCCTACCAAACACAATCCTTTAGTGGGATGATCAAAGAGAATACAGTACATTTGCAACTACCAAAAAGATGACAATTCATACAGGGTTGAATTGTGTTTGCACACTTGCACAGTCTAAGGCTCTACAACCATGCACCATGGAATACATAAAGATAATGCATAGTCTGGTTTCTCTGTAGGCCGGTTGAATGAATCTGGCACTGATGTCTCCCACCTTCTCTTTATTGATGATACGATTATCTTCTGTGATAATGATTGCGAGCAAATAGTGACTTGCATGGCATTCTTATATGGTTTGATGCGGTGTCTGGGCTAAGAGTCAATCTGTCAAAGAGTTCTACATTACCAGTGGAGCAAGTGGACAATATTCAATTGCTTGAAGGGATTCTAGGATGCTCTATTGGTTCTTTTCCTTCATCTTATCTTGGTCTCCCTCTTGGTGCAAAATTTAAGGATAAATCCATTTGGGCACCTGTGATCGAGCGTTTTGAGAGAAGACTATCTGGGTGGAAATCAAAATATCTCTCCAAGGGGGGGAGATTGACACTTATTAAAAGTGTTTTGGCGAGCATTCCAGCTTACTTTCTATCACTCTTCCCCTACCAGTCTCAGTGGCTAATAAGTTGGAAGCTATTCAGAGAAGATTCCTTTGGGGGTCTTTTGGTAGTGACTTTAAATTTCATCTTGTTAGATGGAATATGATCAAGAATCCCATTTCGGAAGGGGGATTAGATGTTAGAGATCTTAGACTCTAGAGATCTTAGACTCTTCAATGAAGCATTGCTAGGCAAGTGGTTATGGAGATACATGAATGAGAAGGATAGCCAGTGGAGAAGGGTGATTAGGAGCAAATATGGGGATAATGGTCTTGGATGGTATCCATCCAAACCAAGTGGTGCTTATGGGCAAAGTTTATGGAGGTTCACTCACAAAGGATGGGGAAGATTTTTTCATCATTTTTCCTTCAAGGCTTATGTCGGCTCTTCTATCTTGTTTTGGCACGACCGTTGGTGTACGGAGGGGCCTCCGCGAGATAGCTTCTCCTCTCTTTATGTGCTTACGGTGAATAGAGATGCTACTGTAGCAGGTTTTTGCCAACGTGGGCCTAGCACTTTTGGGTGGTCTTCTGTTTTCATCCGTGATGCTTTAGTGGATGACACTATCCTTGCCACCTCTCTCAATAAGTTGAGTGAGATTTCACTTCCTGACTTACCTGATGCGGTTACTTAGGATCTCAACCCTAAAGGTTTTTTCACTGTTAAATCTTATTATCTAAAGCTCCTCTCTAATTCTACCTTCACTATGGAGTCTAGATTTTTAGGGCGGTTCCCTTGGAAAATCATTTGGAAGAGTTGGGCTCCCTTGAAGGTGTCAGTCTTTGTGTGGAAAGCTTCGCATGGAAGTATTCTGACATGTGATAATTTACAAAAGAAGGGAATCATTTTGATGAACAGATGTTCTATGTACAAAGACGATTTGGAATCTCCTGATCACCTACTAGTACAATGTCAATTTGCAAGGGCTTTGTGGGAGTTATCCTTTGCTTGCTTGGGAATCTCCTGGGTTGTCTCGGATTCAGTGAGGAATCATCTTTTGGCTTGGGAGGGTGCCTTTGGTAGGAAAGTTAAAGAGAGAAGCGTCTTATTGATCCCACATGCGATTTTTTAGGCTATTTGGCGAGAAGAAACAAAAGAGTCTTTGAAGGAGAGGAGACGCCCCTTCAACGAATTAAAGATATTCTTATCAAGACTCTTTTTTTTTGGGATAGTGGGAACTTTTGTGATTCTTCTTTTGATGTAATTGATTTTGTGGATAGGTTCCATTTAGGGTGTACATAATCCTTTTGTAGGATGCCTGCTTGCATCCATCCCTTTGTACATTTTACAGTTTAATATATTTTACTCTTTTTTCTTATCAAAAAAAAAAATGAATTTGAAGCATCCAACAGAAAACCACAATGAACCATGAATGGAGTGAAAACAAAAGCTTAGGCTAGTATTATGCTGTGTACAAGGTTGCCAAAAGGTCAACCTTGGGTGTGCAGAAAAATGAAAATAGAAGAATAGGGAGGATCTGGGCAGACCATGCAACAACACTGACCTTGGCATGAAGATAAATGTCAGCATCCTGAATGCAAGCTGCAGAGGACCTCAAAAGGTTGCTCAAAGCAGAGCTCTCAGACCAAGAAAGCAAGATATCCTCAAGACGACGTAAATTTGCAGATGCTTGTGTACTGGTCTCTACACCATCAGCAACTCTCCCCTTGGACGATTCATCAGCTTGTTTTACAAGTGAATCAGCATGCAATACCTTCTTCTGCAAGAATATTTCTAAAGCCATGATATCTAATGCAGCAGACTGACATTGATAAAAGCAAGAAAACTTTTGCGCATCTCCTTCAGAGAGATTTTTTGCTGAGGGAGTTTCCTTATTGCTGGCTAGCAATATAGATTCAGATAACTGTTTCCAGAACTTCTTAGATTTTCTTATGGTCACCAGAATATTATTATAGTGAGCAGCTCCTTGCCACAATGCTTTCATCAAATGCAAAATACTCAGAAAAACTTTATCATTCCTGGATTTTTGGAAAAGAAAAAGATTTAGTTTAGAATGCGAGAAACAAGAATGGGTACTGAGACATCATGAATACTCATCCATCACATTCATTATGTCAATTTAAAATAAACACATCGTACCTCTCAACAAGGGTATCAGATCTTTCAACATAAAGCACAAGCATATCTACCAGATGGGTGGTATTTTCAGACTTTAAAGCCTGAACAGTAGAATCAACTGTCTGCTCATTTGAACTGCCCATATTCCTTGAATCAAAAGATCCAATCTCTTCGTCGGCAAATATAGCAGCAAAGAAAGCAGGCTGCACATAGAAACTATAAAAATAAGCAAATAGGCAGATCTGCTTAAAACAGTAACAACTTCCAGTGTGGGTCCCGTGGGAGATCCAAATGTAGGCAGTTTTACCCCTACGCACATAACTGCACGTAGAGAGACTATTTTCAGATCTGTTAAAACAAAAGATCAAATGTATTTCTAGATGATCATGTCTATTAGTATGTATATAAGAATAGAACACGTAATTAGTTACAACACATAATTAGCGCTTGTGCAGACCTCTTCCATGACATTTGACCAATTTTCCATAGCAAAGGGTAAAGCTCAACATCAAAACACAGAGAGGCTTCTAGAAATTAGAGACCAAGAAAACTAATGTTACAATGCCTACACAAAGCAGCTGAATGGAGCAAAAGAGATAATAGCCCATGTCATAATAGCGTACACTCAGTACTGAGATAAATGTTACTTCAACCGGGGTAATGAAACTGAAGAATTCAGAGTGTATTTAGGAATTTTGTCAGCCAGCAAACCTCATGATTGAAGGGCGTAAGTTTTCCTAGCGCTCCATCCTAGCCTTGCATTGATGAAAGCAGAAATCGGAAGAGAAACGCAAGTGTCATAGTTTCGAAGTGTGCTTACATGACATACATGTTGAACCCACAGATACACACAAAGATATGCACATATAGGTGAATTATCCATTCAATGCCCCATTTACAAACCACCGAGTGCATTTTGTGTGAGCATAGTGCAAAACCAGCCATAGGCGGAGCCATGTTGGGGCAAGGGGGGTCAATTGACCCCCCAGCTTTTTGGGGGAAAAAAATTAAATGTGGGATATTTTTGTGGGTAAGAAAAATAGATATATATTAATTAGTTCATAAATACAAATCATAGGAGTGCATAGCAGGTTGGTGGTTGCCCCTTGCTTTGGGTGGGAGGTCCCTGGTTCAACTCTTCGTTCCACCTTTTCTGTTTGTTTTTTTTTTTTGGGAAGTGCCCTTTAATTTTCCCAATCTCGCTCCCCCTTGTTTGAAATCCTGGCTTCGCTACTGAAACCAGCTGACTGGTTCACATATATTACAACCTCATTTGTGCATGACCTCAAATCTCATCAAACCTAAAATCGAATAAAAGATATAAACAGTACAAGCCAACAACTAGGGATATAGACATTACACATTAGTAAGGTTAAGGCCACACATATCTATCCAGCTTAAACCCCCATTTGAGCATAAGGTTCAGCCTTTATGCACTAAACAGTTCTCGCTCGTCGCACACTATGATTAATAGCACAACCTTAGAGAGAATCACCAAAGCTTAAAAACATATTATACATAAAGAATCTCATACTCACATTAGTGTACAACTTATAAGCTTCTAATTTGACAAAAAGAATAACATATGAAGATGTCATACTATTCAGCTATTCCTCAGTACAGCTTGTACTGGAGAATGTATGCCAAGGCAGGAAGGATCAGACTTTTCAAACATGAGACAACAGGAATTATGCATCTTTCAACTCAAGCATTAGTCAAAAGCTCAAAGCATATTGAACTTGTATAATTCCAAAGCCAAGCTTTAATACTTAAGTAGTTTACTAGTGCCACATCAACCGCTTTAGTTGAAGATAATACACATAAATTTTTTTTGATAAGGAAATACATGTATTATTATATTAAAGGATAATGGGATGGATGCAAGAAAGCATTGTACAAAAGACAATATTGAGGTCAGCCACATAAAAAGCTGAAGAGAAAAAGATCCCCTTATCCCAAATATAAAGAGTCTTAATGAAATTGTCATTTAAGGCTGGAGGGACATTTCGTCTCCCTCAAAGACGCTTTGGTTTCTTTCTCTCCACTTGCTCCAAAAAATTGGCTGAAAGGAACTAGAATGTATCAATCTCAAAAATTTTCAAGCTAAGAAAAGAAGTAAACCTCTATTTTCATATGGTCTTTGCCCAAACAAGTAAACAGATTATTATATTCAACAGTCCATAAGTGAAAGATGACTGATGATCACAACAGATTATTATATTCAACAGTCCATAAGTGGAAGATGACTGATGATCGCAAATTTTTTCCCTGTAATATGAACTTTCACAAAAGTAGCATCTAGGGTAGATCGCCTAGCCTGGTAACAAAGAGGATGGAGAAAGGGACCAGCACACAAGGAGCTGCCAAATAATTCAAATGTTGCATTCTGGTATCAAGTGAAACATATTTCCCCTATCCAAAAAGTGAGGTCCCAGCAGTGGACTGGAAAAGCAAGGGCAGAGTTGCTACTACAATGTTACCCCTCTAGATTTGTCACACGTCTCCAAGACTCATGGCTGAAAACCCCACTTTCTGAAGATTAGTTAAGCACAATTAGAACTATGGAATCCAAAAAATCACAATTTGTAGCCCCCATCAAATTCGGCAATTTATAAGACACAACAAACCTGTTGATTTGCTGCAGAAGTAAGTAGCTTGATAACAGTAACAAAGAGTTCTTCATTCCTTTCAGACTGTTCCCTAATAATATGTTCAATAGAATGTCGTAGTTGTGAGACCTGCAACCAAGCAGTTTCACCAAATTATAATGCAGAATTTCTTTTCCCCCAATGAGTAATCAAAAACTTGTATTAAAAGACACCAAGATGATGTCATCCATGTACCAAAGGGGTCAATAACAAAATAAAATCATGCCTCAAGCTCTCTACAATACTCATATTGACAAAATCCAAAAACGCCAACTTAGTACCATGACTGCTAGACGCCAACTATGCAAAGTTCTCAAGAAATAATCATATTGAGAACGAGGAATTTTCACTTCCTTTTCAGTTTTTTATTAGAAAAGCAATTGGTCAAAACGACAATGGGCAGCTGGATTCAGCAACATGAGTTTGATGTTATAAAATAAGTGGATGATTCTTTGCTACAGATTTAATATTCAGGAGTTCAGGGTCTACCTGCTTACTATCCAGACCAAAGTTTGCATTCCCAAATCGATCAGCCGTCGAACATAACATCGAAAGTGCTGCAGTAGCCCCCACTTGTATAGCCTACAGATGCCCTCTGGAATGGTGAGAACACAAACCAATTTGACAAACATTCTCCATCTCAGTGTGATTTTATGGAGACAGTAACATCAAGATGAAGATTAATTACATGGCTGAATAGCTGAGTTAGTCAAAGTTTCTTTTCGGGGTCTCTCTCATCCCCTTCCAAAGACATCACTATAAATGCCGATGATCAGTTTTAAAGGCCAAGGAATGATGGAAAAAAGCGTATCCAATAAGGCAACCAGATACTCTGCCCTTTTTTTGGGCGGGGGGGGGGGGGGGATAACGAAAATAAGATAACATGTATTGCGATTGAAGGGTAGGATGCAAAGCTACTGTCCTACAAAAGGACTACATACATCTAATATGTAAACTATCCATAAAAAAACTACAACATCAAAAGAAGAATGGCAAAAGAAATTCTAATCATCCCCAAAATAGAGGGTCTTGATGAGATTATCCTTAAAGCATTTAAGAGACGTCCCTGCCACCTCAAAGCCTCTTCTGTTTCACTCACGCCAAATGCTTCAAAACATCACACATTCAATTTAACATGCATTCTTCCTTTTAGCTTTCCCATTGCAGAAACCCTTTCGAGCCAAGAGATGGTTCCTAATAGAGCTTGAAACTTGAAGTAACCCAAGATACTCTGGCAACTATTAAACCTTCTGCAAGTTCATTTTGGTCAAATAATGAAGAAAATTAACGTAACCATCAGGATGGCTTAGTTTTCAAAAGCGCGAGGCGCTAAGGTCTCAAAGTGTGAGGCGCAAGGCGCGAGGCAAAGGCGCATGCATCATGGATGCAAGACGCACTTCTATGCAAAAAGTTTTTAAAAATATTTCATATTTCACAAAGCATATTTTGGATAAACAAGTTAATTAAATGCATTAAAAATGGGATTACACATCAATATGACTACTAACACAACAAATAACTTTAAGATATGTTATCTTATCATCGTAGTTCCCCAATGCATGTATTTACGGTACAAGTTTAGCTCACCTTTTAGCCCCCAAGGAAGGAAAAGAAGGAAAAAGGTAAAGGCAAGGCTAAGAAAAAGAAGAAAAAGGAGGAAGATATAGCCTCGCATCCTTGAGACGCACCTCATCTCCACCGAGGCACTAACCCGGTGGCCTCACGCCTGGAAAGAAGGAAAAGGAGGAAGATATAGCCTCACATCCTTAAGGCGCACCTCATCTCTACCGAGGCACTGACCCCGTGGCCTCACGCCGAGGCACGCCTAGGCGGGCTTTTTTAAACTAAGCAGGATGGAACTCCAATCAGTTACAGTTCAATCAAAGCTGCTTCCTCTGATGCTAAGTACTGAAAACCTATTTGACCTCATTACCTATGTTAGAAACTTGACACTCCTCATGAGAATGGACACTTGACGCTGCATGTGAGACCTAAAACACCCAATTTTTAGAAAATGGACACATCCAGCACCGAGCCTATGTAGTACTCAACATAAGTGTTGTCAACCCCCAAATACCAGTTTCCTCTTTCAGAACCTTGGTGGCAAATGCACCTAATTGCTGTTAGCTACTTTTTCAAAACAAGTGAAGGTCCATAAAGAGATGATTCTTTGACCTACCATATTGAAATGGACAAGTAGCATTTAGTCTTTTTGGGAGATATTGCCTAATAGCAGTTTTAAATTGCATACATAAAAAAGGGAAGTTAAAGCAACGAAGAGAATAATTTGGATGAAAGAATTCCCAAATATATATACACACACACACACACACACACACACACACACACACACACACACACATATATGAATTCAAGCAAAGAGAAAAGGATCTAATGGAGAGAAGTTGTATTTCTTAAGAACATATGTCTCATGAGTCATCCAACCCCTAGAATCCCCCTTCCTCCTCCAAAAAAGAGATTAATAGCATACTACAGAAAAGTCATACTAGTGATAGTAAAGCATACAGGATTGCGGAAATACGACACCAAGGAGGCCAGCGCCACCGCAACAGGCACTGGCTTGGTAGAAGTTGACAAAACTGCTTGGTAGAACATTGGCAAGCTGGGAAATTCATCCTGAAAAGAAAGTTTCCATGTTATAATATAACATGACAAAAGTAAAAAGAAATTAACCAGCAAGATACAGATGCAACTAGAAAGCACAGATTACATAGGCCATCATTTAATCCAATTCAATAGATTTGTGCGCATACAAGTAATAACAGAGAACTGGACCCCAATAATAGAGCAGGTCTCATAACTAACTGGGGGATCCTGAGCTTGAGAGTTCGAGCCTCTCTCAATCCAGTACTATAGAACTGCAAATTTAAGAACTAGAGGAACTTGACCAAGGGATGAACAACTCCAAAAAGAGTGCTTACTATAACTTATTAAAGACATGCGAATATTGCCAACATTAAAAGCTCTAGTTGAATAACAAATCATATGACTTTGTCTTATTATTTATAAAAAGGACAGTTACATGGTATAAAAGGGAAGAGTACCTCTGGAAAATTGGAGAATATGCTCACTAGAATATCCAGCATAGAACATATTGCCTGCTGCAACCCATCAATCTCCTTCCAATCATAGAGTCGGCTGACATAAAGTTTCTAAGCACAGAAAAGACAAAGATCAGCATCAAGACAGGAAAAATGTAATTTAAAACAAAAATGATAAATTGAATGTCAATTAAACAACAGCCAAACAAGTGATGGTTACCTCCAATGCTGGCGACGTTGTACAAACAAGCCGAAAGAACATACTATGAATAGAAGAATCAGAAAGTATTAAGTCTCTAATAGTCAAGCCAAACTTTGTGAGATATGGGATAGATGTAATGCAAGTCTTCAACACCCCAAGAACCTATACCATAAGATAAAGAAGACAATAAAGGAAGCACAGTATATCAAAAGAACGTTTTGTCCACTAAATAATGTCGTTTACATCAAGCTACTACATGGCTGATGCCCATCACCCAAAGTTCCCCCCCCCCCCCCGACAATGGAACAATTAACATAATCAGCATATAAACTTCTGAATAGAAGTTAGAAGGGCACTACAATAATTAAGGCCATGCCAATCTCCACTATCCATTACAATGAACTCAAGTGCTGATAAAAACTAATATATTCTGCAAACCAAGTTCACTCCTAGATACGGACAAATGCAGCATCCCGTAACATATTCCCAAAATGTTTAAGCAGAAAGAGACCTGATTCAAAGACGGAAGAGGGCATACATACTTGCAGTGTCACTTTCCAGCGATCTTGTTTTACCTTATACTTCCAGTATTCATGATTAACAAAGACATACTGAAGGCTGAAAACGACAAGAGCAAGGACAAAATCATTTTCCACTCTGGCTTCCAACAGCTGCCAAGTGAACTCCAGAACTACAATGTCAAGGTAACAAAATAGTACAAACTAAATTAGAATAGAAGTCACCAAAGAGTAGGGGTCAGGACAATCTATTACAGACTACAAGTCATAAGGGAATCCAGCAATCCCCCCCCCCCCCCCCCAAAAAAAAGCCAGAGGACATGATCAAGAGCTGCTGTAGTCTATGCTTTCTGGTAACAATTTTCAGACCCAATCCAAGCTCAATTTAAGGAAAACAATGGGGATTTCGGGATGGGCTATTACTGAGCACTGCCTGTGTCCAACTACATTTCCTCCGTGCTAAGAAAGCACAGTATGCCGTAAACAAGAAGCTAAGACTGCATAGGTAAAACTGAGGGAATGCTAAAGCAATATCACGAGTAAAGCACATAGGAAATGTAAAAATCCATTGAGAAACTTAAGAATAATGAAAACAAAGATAACAGTCACAACTCCAAAAGAATTTTCATGTTCTGAGAGCCACTATTTACAATAGGAATGGATAAGGAGTAGAGGACTTTCTTAAAACAAGAAACTTTAATATTCCACGCAGCTGTTCCATGCGCCTTGAGAAAAAGGAATCAGTGCATCACCTCCATGTTCTTTGCCGTTGGGCCTCTTTGCTTAGGCATATCTGTCTTTCTTTGATAGGGATTAGTTGGGTTCAACCTTTGAACTTCAAAAATGTTTCGGCGGCTTGGAGAAGAAGTAAGACAGAGTACATGGAAGGAAAGGAATCGATGGATTTTTAAAGGGAGAGCTTTATCCTTTCAAGATTTTGAAGCTCTAACCTTTGAGATTTTTGTATAATTGGAGTGAATTGCAGAAATGATGTAGAAGTTGTCTCTTTTTGGATTTTTTAGATAATATTATGCATGAAAGCTCGAGGGCATGATTTCTTTGGGTTGCTCTTTTGTACATGGGAGACCACCTTGACCTTCTGATTACTCATCAGGGGGGTAAAAAAGAAAAATGGGCATATTCTACTTTTCACTAATTGAAAAATAGCATAAAGGATAAACTAAGCAAACTGTCCAGTATCAACCACTCCACAATAAGTCTACCAAAGCGGGAGCAGCAGGTTGACATCAGGGCCTATAAAGGTTGTCTAGCAGCAGATTCAAAATGAGGTGGTTCCACAATAAAGCAATACCATTGGAAAGTTTTTTGATGTTAAGAACCGCATTTTCAATTTGCGTTTGGTGACACAATTGTTGCATTACCATGATTATGCAATCCTGCATCTGTTATTGTAATCACGACTGAGATTACATTTTGAATCCTTGTGTCCAGCAGCAGTATATGCATGCCCTCCCTGCCCTTTGTTTTTTTATATCCCTATCCCTAACGATAATCTGTGTTCTAAGCACATAAACAATCCAATTTTCTGAGAGTAGCCCATCCAAGCTGGGCTGTCATCATTTCTGTTCACTAGGGGCAGTTGCGTTTACAGACCGGAAAGGATAAAAATATACTGAGGCATTACAGAGGCTAGAAGTATGCACCATGTCCATTTATACATTTTTGGAGAACCTAGGCACATGTGATGCCTTTTTGTTTTTGGGGGGGGGGGGCAATTGCCAATATACCCTCTGCCTCCACCCTTCGCAATCGCACAAATAATTGACTGAATACTTCTATCACAACTCAGATACCATCAAGTCATGACAGAAATCCATCCAAAATATAGAGAACAATTACTTTCATCCTACCGTCTGGAGAAACCCTGGGGAACATTTTAAGGCTTGTAAGGCTTGGGGATGAGTACACCTTGGGTTGTGGTGTCCAAGTTACAAGTAGTAGTCTTTCCTTTTATCACATACTGTTTGCACTCTAACAGAGACTTTAAACTTATTGTCGAAGACCAGACACTACTAAGCAAAAGGTGTTCATTACTCAGACCTTGGCAGTGTCCTAGACTCCCACTATAGCAAATAATACGAAAAAATATTTAAAAAAAAAGAAATGCAGCAGTATGTCTGATGCATCCTCCACTCAGTTCTGACATGGGTTGAACATATACATTCAACCTCGTCCAAAACATCGAATCACAAACTGAAGAAAAAACAGGAAACGCTAGACATAGGGGGAGAGGAGATACAAAACTTAGACTCAGGGAATATATTTTTTTTTCTTTGAATTTTAAACTGCTTTCAAATTCCCTATTCAAGTCTTGCTTGAGTTTTTATTTGCCCATATGGGGGTAGCTCAGTGATAAAGTGGCTGGTTTTCCAAAAGGAAGAGCAGGGTTCGATTCTCCCTAAGCTGTGTGTATGCATGAAAATTTACCCATCCAAAAAATTTAGATCAAGGAAAAGCACCATTGCTTCTGAAAGAACTGTTGAATATAGAACTAGAATATGATAGGCCATGCACTTCCATTAGTGGGCTGATGGTGCCTTATGTTTAGGTTTATCTCTTGGAATGTGAGGGGTATTAATGATCGTGACAAGAGAGCTTTGCTGAAAATTTTTTTGAGGGACTGGAATTGTGATCTCATTTGTCTTCAAGAGACAAAACTTGAGGATGTTGAGCTTTCTGACATTCATAGCATTTGGGGAAACCAACCTGTTGGGTTCGCGGTTCTCAAGGTGATAGGTTCAGCTGGAGGAATTTTAGTATTGTGGAATAAAAATTCTTTCCAACTGATTTCCTCATATTGTGGTGAATTTCCGATCACGTCTGTGTTTAAAAAAGCTCACAAAAGCCCTAAGCCACCCTCCTGCGCCTTGGAATGGGTCAAGCTCATACCATTCTTAAGGCCCGCGCTTTTTTGGGGTTTTCTAGGCTTCAGACCGAGGCTCAAAGTCCACGAAACCCGCGCTTTATAGATCATAACAGACCATTTGAGAGAAAAAAATGAAAAAAACCTTTAAGGGGCCTCGACCCCTCTTTTTGTTTCTAGAAGCCTTTCAATCAAAATGCTACCAGAAGTAAACAAAACATATTGCTACTACTTAACATGAGTATACACCTGGAAACCCTAACCCTGGTGACAACAATCCAGCAAATGCTTTGTTCTTCCTTTCTATCTCTCTCTCTCTCGTCCCCTCTCTTTCTCTTCCTGGCATGCTGGCAGCATGTGTTATATTTTTGGGGTTCAATTTATAGTAATCTAATTGAGCAGTGTTTAATGGTTTAATTGTATTTTGTTGTGTTTAACTGATTCTCTTTTTTTCTGGTGGTTGATGAAAATCATTTATTTGATGCTATTATCTAGCTGATTTTAGAAGAAATATGGTTTTGAAATGATTTTCAAATATTTTTTTTTAGTAAAAGTGCACCTCGCGTCTCATAAGCCCACGCCTTCACCTCGAAGCCCGCACCCGGGGCCCTAGGACCCTTTGCACTTTTGTGCGCCTCGGGCTTTTTTAATTTAAGGATCATGTGCTTTTTGCAATTGGTTGATGGCAGCACCTCTTGGGCCTTTACTGGTGTTTATGGTCCGCATGTTAGAGTTGACAAACTGAGGATGTGGGACGAACTGCGACGTATTCGAGATGGTTGGTCTGGCCCTTGGTGCATGGGGGGAATTTAGTGAAATTTTGCATGCTCAAGAAAGGAGCACAGGCATTTGTCCTTCTAATGCAATGGGGGAGTTTAAGGATTTCATCAATTAATCAGCCTTGATGGATCTTTCCTTGAGGGGGGGAACTTTACTTGGTCCAGGAGGGGAGATGAATCGGTATGCTCAAGGTTGGACCACTTTCTTGTGTCGGCAGACTGGGAGGAGCTCTTTCCAGAAATGTTTCAAAAGAGGCTGCCCAGGCCTATTTCGGATCATTTTCCTATTTGTCTTGAGACGACGAGACTAGAAAGGGATAGGACTCCTTTCAAGTTTGAGAATATGGGGTTGGAATTTAAGGGATTCTCGGATCTCATCAAAGAGTGGTTGGGGGGGGGGGGGAGATGCCGATGACGGGTTTGTATTTACGTTGTTGCAAAACAGCTTAAGTTCGTCAAAGAGAAACTTAAGAAGTGAAACAGGGATGTGTTTGCAGACATCAAGACTCAAAAGTATAATCTTTTGCGAATTATAAATTCCTTCGATGTGAAAGAAGAGACTTCTAACCTCACTAGCGTTGAAATTCAGCAAAGAAGGAATGCAAAAGAGGATTGGGCTAAAATTATTTTGACGAAGGAAATATGTTGGAGACAAAAGTTGAGGGCTTCATGGCTTGAGGCAGGCGATCGTAACACCAAATTCTTCCATAGGGTAGCTAATATGCGTAGGAAGTTTAACTCTATGTCTTTTGTGGTGGTGGATGGGGTTCATTATGATGCTCTCCCAGATATGAAGTCTACAATCTACAACTTCTACAAATCTCTTTTTTCCGAGTCAGAACCGTGGAGACCTAAAGCTAATAGTTTGCCTTTGCCCTTGTTACGAGACGCTGATAAGGCATTTATTGAGATGCCTTTCAGTGAAGAAGAAGTTACTAAGGCTTCTTGATTGGTGTGGGATAAGACCCCTGGTCCAGACGGTATGACTATGGCATTCCTTCAAGGCAATTGGGACACTGCCAGCCTCAATGCCACTTTTATTGGTCTTATTCTTAAGAAAGCAAATACTGAAAATATTAGAGACTTTCGGCCAATCAGCTTGGTTGGTTGCATTTATAAGTTGCTTTCCAAGGTTTTAGCCCGAAGGTTAAGAAGCATCATTGGAAATCTTATTTCAAAGAACCAAAATGCCTTTGTTGGAGGCCGTGAGATCATTGACGCAGTGCTTATAGCAATGAGCTTATTGATTCTAGGATCAAGTCAGGAAAGCCGGGAGTCATTTGTAAGTTAGAAATTGAGAAAGCGTACGATCAAGTGAATTGGGATTTTTTGTTGTATGTCATGAAAAGAATGGGCTTTGGGAAAAAGTCGATTGGATGGATCCGCCATTGCATATTCTCTACATCTTTTGCAGTTCTTATCAATGGTTCTCCAACGAAGTTCTTTTCGCCTTCTAGAGGTCTTCATCAGGGAGAGCCTTTATCCCCCCTTTTGTTTCTGCTGGTCATGGAAGTATTTACAAGGATGATTGATTCGGCATATAGTGCAGGGCTTATATCTGGGTTTGAAGTCAGCCGCTTGAGTACAATAACTCTGAGCGTCTCTCATCTTCTTTTTGCGGACGACACTATTGTTTTTTCTGAAAATGATTGTGAGCAGATGGTGAACCTTCGTTGTGTGCTTACTTGGTTTCAGGCGGTTTCGGGTCTCAGGGTTAACTTGGCAAAAAGCTCTATCCTGCCTAGTGGACATATGGACAATATTCAACTACTTGCAGGTGTTTTAGGTTGCAACCTTGATGCCTTTCCGACTACTTAACTAGGCCTCCCTCTCGGTGCTAAGTTTAAGGAGAAAGCCATTTGGGACCCAATTATCGAGAAATTTGAGAAAAGACTTTCTGGATGGAAGTCTATGTACCTTTCAAAAGGGAGGAGATTAACTCTCATCAAGAGTGTTCTCTCAAGTATCCCGACTTACTTCCTCTCTCTCTTTCCCTTACCTTCTTCGGTGGCCAATAAATTAGAAGCAATCGAGAGAAATTTCCTTTGGGGTTCTTTTGGGAGTGACTTCAAGTTTCATCTTGTGAGATGGAACATTGTGAAGCAACCATTGTATTTACAAGGGTTTGGCATAAGAGACTTGCGTCTCTTCAACAAGGCCCCCTTGGTAAGTGGCTGTGGAGATTTATGAATGAAAAGGGCAATCTATGGAGGAAGGTAATTACCATCAAATATGGGGACGATGGATTCAGATGGTTTTCCTCTATTGTGAAGGGCTCTTACGGGTATAGTCTTTGGAGATATATCTCCAAAGGCTGAGGGAGATTCTTTCCACACTGTTCCTTTGAGGTAGGAGATGGTTCTTTAATCTTTTTTTGGCATCGCTGGTGTGACGAGATTCCTCTGAAAGACCTCTTCCCTAGACTTTATATTTTAGCGGTGGACAAAAATGCCTCTGTTACTAATTATCAGCAGCAGGTTTATGGGAACAATATTTGGACACCTGTTTTTGTTCGAGATGGATTCGTTGATGATGATTCCTTGGTAAGCTTTTTCAATAAGCTTAATGAGACCAAAGTAGGAGAATCTTCAATGGCTAGGGTGAGGTGAGATCTAACCACTCAGGGGTGCTTCACTGTTAGATCTTTTCATTTGAAACTTCTTGATGGGAAGTTTTCACCACAAGAGGTTCATTCTCAAAAAAGTTTCCCTTGCAAGCTCATATGGAAGTCTTTAGCCCCCGTATCTTTCTTTGTGTGGGAAGCTACACATGGGAACATACTAACGTGTGACAACCTACAAAAAAGGGGAAAAATTTTGGTGAATAGATGCTTTATGTGTAAAAGGGACTCTGAATCTACATATAATTTATTGCTCCATTGTTAGTTTGCGAGAATTCTTTGGAATCCAGCTCTCAGTTGCTAGGGCATTTCTTGGGTTGCTCCTGATGCCATTAGGAACCATATTTTTGCTTGGGAGGGTTTCTTTGGTATGAAAGTTAATAAGAAGAAGACGGTGGAAGTCATGGTTCTACCTCATGCCATCCTTTGGTGTATTTGGAGAAAGAGAAACTGAAGAGTTTTTGAAAGCATAGAAGCCCCTCTTTAGCGTTTGAAAGAGAATTTCATCAAAATTCTCTACTTTTGGAAGAATGGGAAGTTTAGCTCTTCCTCTATTGATCTGGCTGATTGTGTGGATTGTTTATACTTAGGTTGTATATAACATTTTGTATGATGCTCACTGTGCAGCTGAGCTTCTAATCTTTTTATATTAATATATTACCTTTTCCTTATCAAAAATACAACGAGAATATGATTTACTTCCACACATATTTAGATTTCAACATCAATCTACAGGTTAAAGGTTTCTTTCCGCTATTCATGCTTTAAATTTCTGAACTCTTTGTTAGTAACAACAAATTGTGGGTACCTGAAATAGTCAAAGGACAGCCAACATTGTGTTCACAATCAATCAGGAGCATTTTTGCAAGTCTTCCGGAAAGCAACCATGAACTGCGGGCAGTAAGAGGAGAAAAGTTTAGACATTATGTTCTACAACTTCTGGTTCATATATATCAAATCCCTGTTACTCAGAGGTCAGAATTCTTCCAAGACATGCAGAGGGAGGGCGCCTCTAGATAACGCAACAGGTAATATTCAGGGAATAGTCATGCCAGCTCTCAAGTTAGACAGGGTGACAGATTATGGCAAGCAATAACAACAAATGTTCTCTTGGCAACTTCCAAATGAGAGATACAATAAGCCACGTAATCAGATCCGGAATAGCTAAGACACAATTGTTGCCCAGACAGCGGACTTAGATAACTCACATTATGACTTCCCATAGTAGGATTTCCAATGTTGTTAGATCTTCTGAGGGATTTTCCTATAAGAATCCACAATAAAGGTCGAAGTACCATCAATCTCTCCTAAGTAATTTATGAATGCCTAGCTAGATTTTGACAGATAAAATTAGCATATCCATATCAAAAAAAACTAAGGAAAAGGTAACATACCAATATAAAAGATTAGAAGCTCAGCTGCACAGTGAGCATCATACAAAAGGCTATATACATCCTAAATATAAAGTATCCACACAATCAGCCAAGTTAATAGAGGAAGAGCTAACCTTCCCATTCTTTCAAAAGTAGAGAGTCTTTATGAAATTCTCTTTCAAACTCTGAAGAGGAGTTTTTATGCTTTCAAAAACTCTTCGGTTTCTCTCTCTCCAAATACACCAAAAGATGACATGATGTAGGACCATGGCTTCCACCTTCTTCTTCTTCTTAACTTTCCTACCAAAGAAACCCTCCCAAGCCAAAAGATAGTTCCTAATGAAATCAGGAGCAACCCAAGAAATGCCCAAGCAACTGAGAGCTAGATTCCAAAGAACTCTTGCAAACTGACAATGGAGCACTAAATGATCTATAGATTCAGAGTCCCTTTTACACATGAAGCATCTATTCACCAAAATTTTTCCCCTTTTTTGTAGGTCGTCACACGTTAGTATGTTCCTATGTGTAGCTTCCCACACAAAGAAAGAAACTTTTACGGGGGCTAAAGACTTCCATATGAGCTTACAAGGGAAACCTTTTTCAGAAAGAACCTCCCAAGGTGAATACTTCCCATCAAGAAGCTTCAAATAAAAAGATCTAACAGTGAAGCACCCCTGAGTGTTTAGAACCCACCTCACCTCATCAGTTGAAGTTTCTCCAAGTTTGGCCTCGCTAAGCTTATAAAAGAAGCTTACCAAGGAATCATCATCAACGAATCCATCTCGAACAAAAACAGGTGCCCAAATATTGTTTCCAGAAACCTGCTGCCGATAATCAGCATCAAAGACATTTCTGCCCACTGCCAAAACATAAAGGGTCGGGAACATGTCTTTCAAAGGAGCCCCACCACACCAGCGATCATGCCAAAAAAAGATTGTAGAATCATCTCCTACCTCAAAGGAACAATGTGGAAAGAATCTCCCCCAACCTTTGAGAGATATATCTCCAAAGGCTATACCCATAAGGGCCCTTCGAAATAGAGGGAAACCAAAGCATGCTTTTTCAAGGAGACAAATTATTTTCTCTATTTCAAGGACATGTGCAGCCCATCCAAAGCAAACCATCCTGGAGAAGCTTGCAAGTCTACGAGAAACAGACCCGTAAGGACTCATGTGGGAGACTTGACCCTTCATTTTGGGCTAGAAACACACAATCTCTAGAAAGATTACCAAGCCTGACACTGAAGTCATTGGACAATTTAACAAGGGCAGAAAGCTATATTACTCTGACTCAGCCCATATAGAAGTGCCGACTGTCGTGTACAGGACTTGGCCATTTTCTTAAAATTTTATACATTTTCGGTCCACTGTGAAGGGTCAAGTGTCCATTCCTACATTGGAGTGTCAAGTGTCTGATACAGATATTTTTTTTTTTTAACCTTGACTTCATTTATCTCCTGCAAACTCAGTCATTGAGGCAATCTCATTCCTGCAATCTCATTACCTAGTACGAGAGGATTGCGGCAAGGTGACCCTTTATCTCCTTTGCTATTTATCTTGGTGTCTGATATGGACACTTGAGGCAAACACAAAGAGCCGAAGTACTAACACTAGACCAAAGTCCACCCACCCCCCAACAAAACCTTTAAAACAAAAAAAAAATCCCCTGAAACGAATTTCCGGAAGAACTTGCTGTAGCAGTGTCACTTTGCTCAAAATTTTTCCTTCAATTCCCAATATACAAAAATAGAAACTATTTTCAAACACCCAGTAGGGATGCGATTTCGCATACTGCAGCCCACCTGGTTCCAAGAAATCCCAGCACGTAACAAGCAAACAAAAGGTCCAAACCAAAGATAACAAATGCTCAATCAAAGGAACGGGAAAACTATTCTCACTTTTTTAGCAATTACATGGTTAAGCAGTAAAATCAAGCGACAGATCAGCACTAACCTCGATATGCCATTGCTGTAATCGCTAAAGATACTAGTCCTTAAAGATAGATCAAATATGTTCATCTTCATAACTGCCATACTCACATGAGACGGCGAGCTGAATTCAAGACATTAAGAAGAGCAGCATGAGAGTCTCAGAGGAGTAATATGCCATAAATTTGCATAGAATCATGGTAGTCATACAAAAGCCAACTTTTCTTGCTGGAGGCATGTTTAGAATAAGTGAGCATTATACATTAATCATATATTGACCAAAATAAAGAACCGAATGAGTACCATTTCATCATCTTTGCTAAAATGTTAACACCCATGGACATTGTTAATACGCTGCCACGATAAGGTGAAAGATTCCTAATAAGGTTGCACAAGACCTCAACCATGTCAATCCTGCAACAAAACAAGGCTATTAAGGGGGCCATCCCCCAAAAAAATAAAAAAATAAAAAAACCACAACAGCCACAAATGGAAAGGAGAAAATATCAACAGCCATTAAAAGAAAATCCAGAAAAAGATACCAAACATTGCTCTCCATCTGCCCCTCACTGCCATTTGTCTGATAATGAAGTGACTTGCCAATATTCATCAAAGAAAAACATACAGCCTACAAAATTTTAACGAATAACACCATGTCAGAGAAGAGCACTTCACAAAGCAACGTAGACTTATAATCAATACCAAAAAGGGATATTATTTCAAGCACTAAGATATAAATGCTACAACACAGAACCTTATATTTTGGCTTGTTCTCAGAATCCTGGCCTTAAATACCACTATGCAGCTCCAGCTTACCACTTCGACACAATTGCCCAGCTAACCTCTTTTTTTTCTTTCCTTTTCTTGGTTGTTTAGAGGGGTGGGCCACAGAGTAGGCAGAAAATAACAGAATTAGAAAGGCACCGAGAGGGTTGTCACTAATGTACAAAAGGAGGGCCAGGAACTCCCAAAAAAAAGTTGAAAATAATTATTTAAAGAAAACGCCTAAACAGGTATGCTATTGTGCAAGATTTGCTCTGCAAATTACAAAAAGAATGAACTGCCGACAGTAAAAAATTGACTCCAACAAAATTATAATAAATGGATGAGTTTTCGCTCGCTGACCAAAAAAGATGAGCCCTATGCCCAACCAGCAATTTATTTTAAAAAACACACCAGCTCCAAGCAAAACAAAGCCAAACCAATGCTACGTCAATAAAGCACACAAACATACACATGCCCACGGTATGGAATCCTATGGATCTGGAAGGAGACAAGGCTTGCCCCACAGAAAAGCACAATAGGCCACCAGCAGAAAAGCCAGTGCATCAAGTCAACATCACAAAAAATCACTAACCCAACAGAGTCTTTGTCCGCCCACTTAGATATAGTTATATATGCATAAGTACAATTTTCAGACACAGAAACGGATGAGCACTTTTGGGTGAAAACCACTCAAAATGTTTGAACAAGAGGAATCTATAGCATACATCTGCTCTGAAAAAAGTGAAAGACTGCCGCCTTCTTGTGCATTGTTCTTGATAATCAAGTTGTGTGCTCTCTATCTAATGGCATCCCCCAACTTGGCCAAGGATGAAGAAAGGCCGGATAGCAATGGGTTATGGTTCTATACTTCTATCGTGAGGATACCAGTGCCAGTACTTCAAAATAGTCTTCAGCGAAGTTTCTGAATCATAAAGGCTAATTGCTATTTCCTTGATTTGCTTAACAAAATCATCAATGAAAAATTAAGGGTTGGCTGATGCTAATTGTTTTTTTTTGGGGGGGGGGGGGATCTTATTCAGAACCCACTTAGTGGATGAAAATATCTGCCAGCAAGATAATCACAGACAAGCATAAAGCACACAACCAAATTTTACTTGGAGAACCGGTAACTCCACATGTGGGAAAGCCGCATCACAATATTTCTTCCACAAAATGACATAATGGTTAAGACCACAAAATGCAACTTCACAAATGCTAATGTATACCAACTATCTTTCCATAATAAAGTGTTTGGTGCTCTGTCCCCCCAAGATAACATCATCTTTTTTATCTCCCTCATGTGTTTACCTACCACAAGTCTATCCACAACATAATAAGATTTGGTGCTTAGGTGCAATGCAAAATTGGAGTCGTTGTCTCGTCCATAATTTGACTCCTTTTATAAATCCATTCACATAGGTGGGGGTGGGCAATGGGCCCAGTTAGGGCTGGCCCATTAACTAAACGGGCTAGCCACGCCAAGTACAATTTGTTAATGGGTCAGGTCGGGTCATGGAATGAATGACCCTGACCCGCCCATGACCTTAGTTTTAAAAAGCGTGAGGCGCACTGAGGCACATAGGGTCCCAAAGCATGAGGCGCAAGGCGCGAGGCGAAGGCGCGCGCATCATGGATGCGAGGCGCACTTCTATGCAAGTTTTTTTTTTTTAAAGTATTTCATATTATACAAAGCATATTTTGCAGAAACAAGTTAGATAAATGCATTAAAAATGTGATTAGACATCAATATGACTACTAGCACCGCAAATAACCTTAAGATATTTTATCTTATCATCGTAGTTCCCCAATGCACGTACTTACGGTACAAGTTTCGCTCACTTTTTAGCTTCCAAGGAAGGAAAAGAAGAAAAAGGTAAATGCAAGGCTAAGAAAAAAAAGAAAAAGGGGGAAGATATAGCCTCGCATCCTTGAGGCGCACCTCATCCCCTCTGAGGCGCTGAACCGGCAGCCTCACGCAGAGGGGCGCCTAGGCGTGCCTTAGACGGGCTTTTTTAAACTAAGCCCATGACCAAACACACACATAGCCTCAACTAAGATCATCCCAGTCTTCTCCATAGTTACCTGAGTAGTGGAGTGAGGAACCATGATTTGCTTCTTTGTTACATTAATTCAACCTGACAAAGGCTTTTAAATCAGGATCATCTAATGTAGACCAGCTGGAATAGGAAAATGGATTAAGAGGGTTTGAGTGTTCATGTTCTTTTCATACATTTACCAAGCGCAACTGAAATATAACCATGAGATGCATCTACCTGTCACCATTCAGTAAGTTGTTTCTTATACACTCACACATTCAGTTGGATACATTCTCCCACAATTGACCTCACTTCAACTAACCTTCCAAATACATCTCTGGAGATTTGATGGGACCAAATGCAACAATCAGAGCACCTCAGACTCACAATAACTCAAAATAATAACAGAGCATTTGGGAGGTATGAATTAAGGAGGCCTTGAATGCACCAAAGCATGGAGAGACAAGAGCCTATGCTTAATTCCAACAAACAGTAACTGCTCAAAATGAGGTTCAAGCAATAAAATTAAGGCCCTGTTCTTTTCAGTGGGAAATGATGGGTGTGGGATGTGTGAGTGTGGGAAAGGGGGGGAAGGAGTGGGTGAGAGTGGGCAGGAGTTGAAAGGAGTTGAATGAAGTTGGAGAGTTGAATGAAGGAGCGTGGGAAAGGGGGGGAAGGAGTGGGTGAGAGTGGGAAGAAGTGGTATTTTTGTTTAAGTGTGGGAAAGAGTGGGAAAGGGGGGAAGGAGTGGGTGGGTGTGGGAAGGCGTGGGTTGGGTTCATTAAACCACGAAAAGAACAGGGCCTAAATGCAATTGCCAGGCCAAAATGTACTTCAATTGTTTACCTTGTTGAAGGATGCAAGTCGGCTGAACAGGTCAAGGACCACAAGGACGTCTTCATTGCCGTCTAACTCCAGTGCCTGAGCGAAACGCAGAAGGAAGACAATCACTCCAGATTGCTTATACTGCAAGTTAGCAATCCACACGTCAGTGCTTGGTCTCAGATATCAAGAATGAACCAAACTCGACTAACACAGTCAGAGGAATTTCCACAAAACAGTGAACAAAGAAGCTAGCAGGACTCCTAACTGGGTCTGCAACGCAAGCACATTACAGGGGATGCTTGGGGCATTCATTATATCCCAATTCTCAATGCACCCAAGTTCCGGCAATGGCAGTTTAACCTAAATTCAGTTCAATGCACCCAAGTTCCGGCAATGGCAGTTTAACCTAAATTCAGTTCTATTACTCCAACATACCGAAGATCTAAAGTATTTTAACCTCTTTTTTAATGAATGAATAAGCAAAAGGCATATTAATATGCCACCAAGGGTATGTCAAACCATGTACAGAATGGACCTTTACAAAAATACCATGCCCTCAAGCTCCCTTGAACAATTTTATTTACAAAATCCAAAAAATCAACTTTTTAGCCAAATTGTGAATAAAGGCAGATCTTTTAAGAGGCATGCAGCAGAGCAAGCGCCCTCACCTCATGCTCAAATATATTGAGAAATGCAATACAGAAAAGAGCAATTCATCTTGTTAATTATCACCATATGATCGTTAGGCTCTTCACAAACAAAGAAACTTCAACTCATTATGGGTGAGTCCAACTATCCTTTCTTAGGCTAGTAGGACAATTTCCTGCTTCACTACACCCCCCACCAAAAAAGGATCTGCAGATCCCAATAATACAATGAATGTCAACAGGTTCTCACTAATCTCCGTTTTTCTCTGCTTTTTTCTATGCAGTATAACGTAAGGACGACCATGGATTCAATATGTCGCCGTTTCAAGATGAGACGGGCACATTGCAAGGGTTTTCAAGTCGAGCGAACCACGTTTTCACCCCATGAGAGCTGCAATATGCTATGTAATTACTGTCTTTGGGCAATTTCGCAATAGCACACCCAAACCCACATTTTGAATCCCAGTGTACATCTAAATTTTGCATACATCCATGGGTTCAAAATATGCATGGCTTCAAAATGTGGCCGCTCCGCAATGAAACAGCCGCATTGGAAACGTTTTTGAGTTGGGCAATCCGCGTTTTCACCTCCGCGATTTGGAGCGATTTTTCTGTGCCACGGCCAAAACCGCAATCGTGACTGAGTCCAAATCTTAAATCCTTGCATGATAATCGTGTGTTTGAAAGAAATTTCTTATATTATTGAAATTAACCACACAAGCATCTTACGTACTGAAGGTATACGAAGACCTTCTGATTTTCCAAATCTAATACAAATTAGTTAACTTTACTTTTAATTTAATATGTTTTCACAATGTAGTGTCCTCTCCTCACCCAACCCTCCCAAAAAGAATGCTTCAAGCTCCACCACTGATTGTGAACTTAATTCCAATTACAAAAAATTCTCAGAAAGCAAGGCCTGACTTCTTGATATAATCTCACCCTCAGGAACCAAATGCATTTAGTTCTTGTAAGAAAATTTTTTAAAAAAACAACAACAAACAAAAGATAGAGTTAGAGAGAGATGCTCATCTCTACTTTCCCTTTGTAAAAGATTACTCCCTGAAATAGACATTTCGACTTCACATCCTACCAGATTAGGACTTCATTATTGCATTTGTAAGATGATGTAAATAATAAAGTATATAAATATTTGAATACAGGGGAAATGACAGTGTTCAATTACCTCCCAGCGCACAAGAGCTGTTCTGGAATCAATCATTCTGAGAACATGACCCCGGGTTTTACTAGGGATAACTAAACCTTCAACAGCAGGGACACGCAATGGCAGTTGTGTCTCGACAATTTGAGACACCTGGCCTGCTAAAAAATCGCTGTTGATCTCAACCACTGAAGATACTCCCATAGACTTGTCCATAAAATTGTACCTGTTCACATCGATCAGATAAATGTTTCAGAACGACAGAAACCAATCACACATCCTCAGATACATTAGTTACAGGTATACAGAGCTTATTCTCAACCTCTAAATTGCCACAATAAAATAATTGCATGCATAACAGAATACCACTGCATAGTGCACTGCGTATCTCCCTATGTGGATCAAATTTTAGCAATTTGGGAGTTACTGAAGAAAGGAAGAAGGTGGCCAAAGGCACCGATCAACTATCTTTTCTTTTGCTCTCTTGCATGGAAAGATGGGATTATATATTCCTAGTATAGTTTCTCGTTTGCTATCAAGAATCTATCAGGAAACACCCCCCCTTCCAACAAAAAAAAATCACCTAAGTCAAAATATTTTAGATGGGCCTACAGTTCATGTTCTCAGATAGCTATTTCCAAGAATCAAGCGGAAGCTCTGACTGGGCTACAACTACGGAGAAGTTTGTATGATCAGTTCAGCTGGGCAGACTGACCATTTTCTTTCCGAATTGATCATCTTTAGGCTGTATCAAGACATGCGTATTGGCAAGCATAATCATTGCCCTGTTTTGAATCGACGGTTCCCACAATGAGCAAGATACAAACATGTTAGTGACATCAATGGTCGCATGTATATCAGGTGAAATTTTCTGCAATAACATTGGCTACTCGCCTTATCACTCTGAGAGAAGGGGAAGGAATTGTGTGATCATCCATCATAATGAAAAGGCAAGAATTCACTACAACTTATGTTTAAGAGGCAGCACAACAAGCTGCGCCATAAGGCCAGAGCACATACATCATGCATGTCAGACACATTTTGGCAAGAAATTTAAAACATTCCCAATATATATTTTGTATCAAAAAGTTAGATCATTGATATCATGTGAATAATTCTACCAGAGTTTTTTTTTTTATAGGAATAATTCTACCAGAGTTACCAAAATACAAATTCAGACACAACAAACCAACAATGGAAAACACAAATTTAGAAATAAGGGAGACTATGAAGTACATAATAGGACAAGGACTAATATCACAACTGCCGCTAATCATTGGGAGATCAAAGCGGTGAAGGGTTGTTCTCATTGCTCTGTAGGATAAACACATTGTGCCAAGAGGAGACGAGTCAGATCTCGTTTGTGCATATAGAACTAATGTTCTAGCAACACCTGGCAGATATAGATCTTTTGTTTCACTATCGTCCGTTGACAAAGAGATTAAAATCCAAATCCATACCCCCAAAGTACGGCCGTAGGAAGGTCAGATGCCTCCCTGACACCTAAATTGCAGGGAGGTTGCTCCATTAGACCCTAGATTGAGACCCATTGAGTGCATACTGCTCCATAGAGTGGAAACAAATGACAGTTTAGAGAAGCATTACCTTATAACTTTCAAAACCTTGGTGTTCATTCACCTGTACTTTCTGCCGTGCAAAGCAATAGCAGCAGTTACAACTTACAACATAATTGTTGGCTATATGCCAGAGGTGAAGGTGTCACCTCAGTGAATATATTTGCCTCATCAAAAATTCGTGCTCATGAGCAAATGCAATGAAGCATGCTCCAGATTTCTGACTCTACAACTTCTAAGTTATACTTGCTTTTTTTGGGGGGGGGGTATTTTTGTGATAAGAATGTTACATAACACACAGAAATACATTAATCAGATACGTGACAGCATCACATATGTACAAGTAGGATAATTTAGAATATACACAAAAGTCCCATTTGCACAGGGGACTCAAAAAGTTTTTTCAAGACAATCCTTTTACAAGTGCTGAAACCATTTTGGAAGTCTTTTTTCCTCCCTAACTAATAGATCACTGTGAATCAAATCAACAGATAATAATCAATACATAGTTGCCTCAAAAAAGTTAAGAATCTTATCCTGAGGCAGCACATTACAATCTGAAAGTGGGTCAGCAGGCATATCATACAGCAGACGTATATCATGTCAACCACCATGGCTCAAGAAAAGCATCATATCTCACACAGCATGGATACATAAGTGATTAAACGAATATATATAAACTAATTTAGAAAATGGCCCCGTCTAAAAGAGGAAACTTTATACTCACACACACTCAGCAGGCCAGCTTCCTTCAGAGAGGGCTGACAGGCACCGTGCCAGCTCAGTAGTCCGATATGGGAATTCACTCTCCAAGTTACGAAGAAGACAGCGAACGGGACAATCAACTATACTATCCTTATCCCAGAACTGAACACAAAGAGACTCCTGCAAAGATTAACCAAAACAAATTAATAAGCCTAGCACTTACAACAATAGGACGCATTTTATAACAGCATCATTTACTAGGCGGGTTTCAACATTAAAGCACATGTCCTGACCACTCAGCTTCAGAAAATTTCACATCAGAACATATGAATGCTCAAGTACTATAACCACAAAACAATTCGATTATCATTGAATCTTTCAAAACAAAATGCAGAAACATTATTCTCGTTAAATATTTGTAGAGTTCAAGGATCTTCCCTTCACCACTGAACTCATCATTTTGGAAACTACAAAAAAGAATATACTCCAACATATTCATCCATCTCTAAGGTGTGACAGTGGTTGGCCAATAACTTTTAAAGTTCAACTGTTGAAGGTACCAGCCTATTCTTTAAGGCCCTCGTTACTGATTTGACCATTGAACTAAAAAGCATAATTATCAAAGGCCAAATTATACCAAACACACAAACCTCGCCTCGATAGATCTCACACAGGATAGTTAATATGAATTTGAGAGTCTCATCTTCCAGCTGGCAAAATGAAAAAGCACATGAAAGAGTTAGAGCAACTGTTATTCAATGGTTTCATTAAGCTCCTGGGGTGAAAACTTTACCTGTATATTAATTTCATACGATGCAATAAATGCAGAAACGAATGTCCTCAATATGCTGCGATATCCAGCAACAGGTCCCTTATTGAAATGCAATCAGAAATGAGTAAATATCAGGCACAAAATCAGCACAGGATCAGCAATAAGTACAGGCCAATTCTGAAGTCTTGGAACAGGCTACCGCTCAATGTAAACTCACATCTGAATCCTTCAATATATCACTCCGAAGAATTTCCGCAAAAAGACTTAATGAAGCAGCCTCAAAGGCTTGACTAACATACCCAACATGATCAACTTCCTGCACAAAGATAAAAATTTGCTTATCCATAAGGTAAGACAGCTAAAACATTCTTAATAGCTAAAATTACCATGAGCTCATTATGTTCCTCTTTTCCAGGAAGAGATACAACTAAGCAGAGGAAAACAGCCCATGCAAGGATTAGCAAACCCGCTTCTTGGTTTTCAAAAATATCAAAACTAGAAATCACAGAATCCATATCCAGGATATCGCTTGAGGAGAACACACTTGAACCATCCCTGCCAAGTAGATAAGGTGTTAAAAAGCATGTCCTGTGACATAAAGATACTAATGTTAAATGCTACATATGAAAGACACCTGCTCTGATGAGCTGGACCCAGAAATGACTATCTCTAAATCCAGCTGTCTGAATTTAGCATTGTTTTCTTTTTTTAACAACAAAAATTCAAAACCAATATTAATCCCAAATATAGCATTTACATAATCCAATCACCATAAATTCCGGCAGTTACAAATCAGCAGGAATACTAAACAAAGTTTGGAGTTTAAGCATACTAAAAGTTAAATATGGAGAAAATTTATTGATCATACATTAGCAGGAATCCTTCTGAAGAACAATTCCAACTGCATTCGAAAAATAGCTTCAATGATGCATCTTAAATTACAAATCATGCCAAAAAAAATAGACAACATGCATTTATGCTATGATACTTTGCATTGGCACCCGAGCTGATATATCTTTGTCTAAAAAATGGAAATCATCTCATTCAGTTAAAAAATGATAGTCAATTAGCAACTTCCTACCCTTGTTTTCCATTGGAAATATTTGATAGCAACCTAGAGTAGCATCACATAGGCTTTAAATTAATGATGCTCATCAGATTATTATCTACTGAGATAAAAGACCCTGTTCCTCTCCCAAATGTTCAACAAATTCATTATCTGCCGAGGTCTAAAACAGACCTTTAAAACTACTCCCCAAAAAAAAAAAAAAAAAAAAACTCACCCTCTTCCCTATCCCAACGAAATTATAAAAAAGGTCAAATCTCATTATTAAACTTAAGCAACCAAGGAAATTGATTCATGGATATTTACTTGGAAGATCGGAAATGTAAGACAATATGTAATGTGGCCCATGAAAGACAGGAAGGCAAGGAAGCGTAGGGAAGTAGTACAACAACATCGTAAAGCACTAAAGTACATGTTCCATGAGGTTCCAAAATAACAGCAGATGTGAAGTCCCAGATATTTTACTCAATCCTTTCACAATCATTTGTGACAATATCAGTGCCATGCTATCTTTTTATTCACTAAGGTGAAGTTCACAGCTATATCATAGAGTATTGAATAGCATCTATTCCACTGACAGGAAGTCAACACTGCAATAGGAAGATAGCAAACTTGCCTTAAAGGAATTTCATCATGTATCATCTGAAGAAGGTTATCAAAGTCCAAGGTCTCCATAAGTATCAATAGCATCTGAATTTTAGCACGATAAGAATATTCAAGCGCTTCAGCAGACACTCCCAGTTTGATAAAGTTTGAAGACCCAGCAGTCATACCCTGAAATGCAAATGTATAGTAAGTAAGAATGCAATATGCGCCATCAAGCCAATACTAACAGAAAGGTCAGGACAGCATATACCTTATAAAGCAGGCATAATTCCTTCCATTTAGCAGCACTACAAGTAGACAGTGACTCATAGTAGGCAAGAAATAGAAGGTCCAAAACCAAGTTAACCTCAATCAGCATCTCTTCAGCCCACAAAATGAAAAGATCCACGTCCTAATGAAAATCAACGAAATAAATAAATGGACAAGGCTTTTGGGGGGAGGGGGAGATCACAAACCACAGCAAACAACAACCCAATGCCCCAATGCCTCTCATAAAAGCTCCACTCGATGGCGGGGCCACAGGGGTCATATGTAGCCAGCATTGCAGAGGGTCTTTTTCCATTAAGTAACAAAAACATAAAGCTGTCTTAAAGTTCGTGAATGAAAAGTTGATTTTCAGGATCGACAACAGCACTGAGATTCTCATTTGACGAAGAAAGAGCCAGCAGCATCCCTACATGTACCAAAATGACAACTGCAGAATACCCGTTGAATAATTTCTATTCTAACTACCAACAACGTAGGCTAAATCACGGGCAACTGCTTGTCAATGGCTTAAAGTGACTCTGGTAAATTAACTGAGTTATTCAAAACCACATGGTGCATCTAACGTATAAATTATTATGCTTATCCATCCCAATGAAGTTAAATGGGTAAATATGGTTTTATGATAACCAACTTAAATGGATATTCATATGACTGGGAGAAAATAAACAACAAATGGACAATCTAAAATCCATTTGGGCACAGTTACATCATACTTTCACACTCACGGGGCAACATACCATATCCTCAGGGTACGCAGATGTCATGTGTCTGTCAAGTATAGATATTAACTTGTCCTCTAGCCCATCAGCTAAGAGGTTGACCACCTCGTGCCAAATGGCTTTTTCATCTTTCTCAGCCAATTCAACATTCACTGAACCAAAATCCAATAACCAATATCAATTACATAGAACTTAAGTGGATTACACCCACCAAACAAAGAAGAAAGACATCAAACAGTCAACCCAGAACCTTGATGAGACTTCCCCACTTGGAAAACCAGTTTTAATGAATGATGAGTAACCAAAATGTCTATAAGACCCTTGGTTAGGGCACAGTGTCATATATTGGCTTTTAGCAATGCTACTCCACCAGAAATAAGAAACACAATAGCGGCTATTATTTCATAAGCAGCAGAAGGAATTTCAAACTTATGATCAATGAAAAAAATTTCTCGACTTGTTACGATTTTAATCGTTTTGCCGGTCCTGTTAGATCTTTTTCTTTTGAATAATAAAAATTGTACCAATATGACATCAAAAGGATGTCAACCATGTATAAAAGGGGCAATTGCGAAAATCATAATGCCGTCAAGCTCTCCTAAATAATTTTATCTACAAAATCCAAAAAAGACAACTTTGTATGCATGGCAGATCTAGAGAAATTGTCCAACTGTGTCCATTTTTGAATTTTCATGGAATTTCTTAGTGCCAATTAGTTTTTACAGGTGTCCACTTTAAGAAATTTCAAAAAATGTTGAGAATTTTTACACTGAATTCCAGACAAATTTTTCACCTTCCGGTTGCTCCAGGCAACTTATGTCTGCCATTACATATAATGCACTAAATACTATGATCATTTTCATTTTTTAATACTTCAAGATCAAAACATGTTAGAAACAGAGTAATTATTTTTCCAAAGAGATAAAAGCATCAATACTTGTGCCGCACTGCACATACTTTTCTAATAACAAACTAACAGGCATTCATATATTATTCATTCATATATTACTCACATACATCGAATTAGTAGCATTGTAGAGATAACCACTAAAAATAAATCAAAGACAAACAATTAAAATTGAAGCAAGCACCAGTTAGGTACTTGCTATTTCCAAATAATAGAACAGAATTAGTTTAATCAATTCACTCAATGAGTCAACGGCCAGCTCTGACAACATAGTTGAGTTCGAAGTTCACAAGCCTAGGACGCTATTGTAAAATATGCCTTTTGCACTACTTTGAGGATATAATTGTTCAATGAATTAAGTTACCTTGTTAACACATACCATGAGACCTTTTTCCTTCAAGTGAGGATCCTGAAAATTGTCCACCTGGGGCACCTTTCTTATAAAAGAGAAAATTTCAAATATAGAATATGAATTTTGGTGTCTGATCCTTCTTTATGCTTTCATCCTAAAAGTGGTTATAGTTAATTTGTTATACACATACCCCCTGCAAGGTTGGGGAACATTAAGACTTAGGCAACCTCACCCTTAACATAGAGCACTAGAAAGTCAACGTCTGATCCAGGTAATCCCACCCCCAAAAAGAGAGAGAGAGAGGGGGGAGAGGGGGACGGAGGTAGGGAGGAAGGAAGCGAGGGAGGGAGAAAACACTAAGTTATTTTATAAGGGAGGAAGCAATCGAGTCTTAAGCAATCTATCTAGTCTCCAGCACAATCTGCACGAATAACTCAGTACAGGAGAGCACACGAGAAGGTATTCCTGACAAGCAATCATCAACTAAATACAGTAATAATAAACTTTCTTCAGCAAGGCTATCTCAAAAAATCTGATTATAAGTACACAAAGAAAAAGGAAAAAAAGCGGCCAGCAGTGCTCTATCAACTCACATGCAAGAATAACCATTTGGCGAACACATTTCAGCAGGCATTGTCTTTCAGTATAATATTGCAGCACCACCTTCAGAAGAAACAAGATCACAGTAAATAGTGAGCCAGTGTGCACAAGTAGAATACACTTATGCTACGAAAACTGCATACCTCATGAAGAAATCCTTGAAGAATACCATCAACAAAAAGGCTGTTGGTATCTAAGGACCGTTCAACAAGAATGTATGATTGTACCTCATCTAAACACTGTCAAAAACACAAGGTTAACATCCTGAAGAATAATTTAAATAGTATCTAGAGAACGAAGATGAACATTTTGACGAGAATATTGAAAGAAAAAGGACACTAAGAAATGAAAAGTTATTGACAAGTTTCAGTTCCATCATTATATAGGAAGGAAAGGGTAAGGATAGAATGGCAGTTGTTACAGATAAAACAAGAAAGTTAATGAAGCATATTTTGTCCCAATGTGTCTTACAAGTCAAGGCCAGCACCTAAAGATAGACAACAAGTAAGACATACTCATTGCTAACACTGCCTTTGCAGGAAGCTTTCTCAGGTCAACAATCGGACAGGCATTCAACGCAGTATGACACTACAAAAACAAAGACCAGAACAAGAAGCTAGATCCCATCCCTCTATCGAGATTCACAGAAATTCGCCATCACAAAATGAACCCATGTGCCAAGGAAAGGGGGCCCTTTGAAAAAGTTCAAAGTTTGCTCCCTACTGTAAAAAGTCCTACCCTAGAAGGCAAAGAAACAAACCATGGATAGCAGAGAACCAAAAGACAGAGTTACATTCTTAGGTCTTGAACCCTTTGAAAACAATTATGCATGCGAATAGAGACATGACACCAAATGCAAATTGATAGTAATGGGAAGAAGCTAGGAGTTCAATTTAAACCATCATGCTGTTTTATGACCTTCATAATCAAAACGAACAGAATTTAATCAAAACAGGCAGGAAAGTCTGTCCATGAACACAATTTGGCAGCGTCAAAATCTCAATCCTAACTAAAATGCTTCAAATGCCATATAATTGATCTAAGCTCAAAATACAGAAGTAAATTGAAACACACAGAAAATAGCATACATACCACAGTTGAGCTAAGCTTCAAAGCCAAATCCTTGAACGGAGGTTTGATGCTCAATTTATGAGAACCAACACTCACTTGCTGCGAATTCAAGGCCTCCTTGGACTTCTGACTCGGAGGCTTAAATTGAGCAACTGTGTTCAAAAACCAAGCACGATTTTCCTTCAACTTGTCCACCTAATTACAACAAAATTCAACCATTGTCGATGCAACAATTGAGCATTCATCACGAATGTCAGTGCGACAAAAAGAGAAAGAGCGAGAGAGAGAAAGAGAGAGAGTACCAGAGAAGGAGGGAGGTCGGAGGATAGAGGGAGATTCTCGAGGTCAGTGAGGAGGAGAGAGAAAGAGTCGAACCAGAGAGAGGAGTCCACTCCGACTGACTTCCGATCAGGAGCCGCCATTGGAGAGCTCAGAAGCAGCAAAAGTAGGGCTCACTGTGTCTGAGCGCGCGCTTTTGTTGCTTCGAAGGGGAGAGAGAGAGAGAGAGAGAGAGAGAGCGGAGGAAGGAGAAGGACCAAAGGAGCAAAAAATGTCAGCAAAAAAGTCAAAACGACATTGCAAGATATATTGGGCCGATGCTGGGCGGCCATAATAGGAGCTGGGCTCTAGCCCAATAAATTGTGTAATCTAATTTGGACCCGGGGAAATGGCAGAAAATTGTCACTAAATGATGAATATAGGGTAAAATTGCATTATCAGCAGCATTGTAGCCGTGTTCGGCAACTGTCTTTTGCGTAGCGTTTAATACTTGACCAAGTTAATATACTAATTAGTTAATTTATAGGATTGAATAACCTAGTTTTTTGACTAGTATTTCAAGTACCATTTAACGTTTCAAGCAGCGTTTTTGAAAAGTTAACAGTATTAGCTTTTAACATGTAAAAGTACAGTTTCATATTTTTCAGCCAAAAAAATCCTTTGAAAATTTTATTTTTAAAAATTATCTATATCTTTTTATGTCAATTTACATTAATCAGCTAACCAAATAGTTAAATTTACCAAACACATTTGTTTTAACAGTTCATCTAAACAGTTATCCGCTAACAGCTAAATTAGAAACGCTGTCTGCCACCTAAATAACTATCTGCTACCTAAACCGCCATCCACTATATAAACAGCTAATTTTGCTGAACAGGGTCTGTATAGTAATAGTGCCTCTTAGAGCTGGTAGCTAAGACTTCCAACTTCATGCCTATAGTCAAGAGATGGAGCACTAGTACGCCCCTCTTTACAAACAACAACCTTTTATGGGTAATTCTTGTTTTGCAATGAAATTGAACAAACATTAATTTACATACGTTGGAATAGCTAAATAAATATTTAAAACTAAAATTATTAATTAACTATAATTATTGTTGACTTAGTTATTTAAAATCATGTAATGCATTAATTTAAGGCCAAATTAAGACATTTATTTGTTTCTTGAGTCAATGACTTAACTAGTAGTATTCACTCCTCTCTTTTTCACTGATAGCAAAAAAGTAAGATAAGATGAAAAATAATCTGATTCTTTAAACGTTTATAATTCAAGGTTCTAAGTTGGAATGGTTGCCATACAACGCGATAAGCATGGATGTTTTGTTTCATAGTGGAAGTTATGTGTACGTTATTTTCATCCATGAACAATATGCAAATGAGGGTATATTCTTTGAAAATATGGCATGGCTATATATCATATATGGCTTGCAAAATAATGACCTTATCGCATGTAAAACTATCTAATGTGATAACATTATTGAGCAGCAATATAATTTGATTTGATCGTGTAAAAGTCTAATTCAAAAAAATGTTGATCCCACAAAAATAAAAGAGACTGTCTTATTCATGATTCAATAATCAATACGTAAACACTACAAAAACGCAAAACTAAAGATAAAAAAACAGACAATCTCTTCACAAATTTCAGGATGAAAAGATAAACTCATCATGTCATCCATCTAGCTTTGTAAAATTTAAAACTCGGAAGATTCAAGCGACATCCAGCAATATATGTTACAAATTTAACCGAAAAAACAGACTGACTTGACAAAAAACGTTGCACAAACATAACATGTAATATTTATGAACTGATTTAGTACTCGCAAAACAATCACTACGATCATGAATACAAGATCTGAGTATTGACAACGAAAACAGGTTTCAAGGGTGACGCGGGAATTTTGGCAAAGACGGCCACTTTTTGAAGTGAGGATGGCCGAAGAACTTTGGCGGGAATTTGTGGGGGAACTTGGGCAGATGAGGGAGCTCGGGATGGCCGAAGAACTTTGGCGGGAATTTGTGGGGGAACTTAGGCAGATGAGGGATGTCAGGATGGCCGAAGAACTTTGGCGGGAATTTGTGGGGAAACTTAGGCAGATGAGGGATATTAGGAACATGATGCCATGGCTTCTTAGGGAAAGGAGGGAGCTTGGGAATAGGAGGCCACGACTTTTTAGGGAAAGGAGGGAGATTGGGAAGAGGCGGGAGATGTGGCTTCCTCAAAATCGGAGGGCATGGCTTCTTGAAAACAGGCACGGGTGGTGGAAGTGGTTTGAATATAGGCACGGGTGGTGGGAGTGGTTTCTTATATACTGGCACTGGCGGAGGAAGTGGCTTCACTATGGGCGCTGGCGGAGGAAGTGGCTTCACTATGGGCACGGGTGGAGGGATTGGCTTGAATATGGGTACAGGTGGTGGGAGTGGCTTGAATATGGGCACGGGTGGGGGACATGGCTTTTTGTAAACAGGTACAGGTGGAGGAAGTGGCTTGACTATGGGCACGGGTGGAGGAAGTGGCTTGACTATCGGCACAGGTGGAGGACATGGCTTTTTGTAAACAGGTACTGGTGGAGGAAGTGGCTTGACTATGGGCACGGGTGGAGGAAGTGGCTTGACTATGGGTACTGGTGGAGGAAGTGGCTTGACTATCGGCACAGGTGGGGGACATGGCTTTTTGTAAACAGGTACAGGTGGAGGAAGTGGCTTAACTATGGGCACGGGCGGAGGAAGTGGCTTGACTATGGGTACTGGCGGAGGAAGTGGCTTGATTATGGGCACTGGCGGAGGAAGTGGCTTGACTATCGGCACAAGTGGGGGACATGGCTTTTTGTAAACAGGTACAGGTGGAGGAAGTGGCTTGACTATGGGTACTGGCGGAGGAAGTGGCTTGACTATGGGTACTGGCGGAGGACATGGCTTTTTGTAAATAGGTACAGGTGGAGGAAGTGGCTTGACTATAGGCACAGGCGGTGGAAGTGGCTTGACGATGGGTACGGGAGGAGGAAGTGGCTTGACTATGGGCACGGGTGGAGGAAGCGGCTTGACTATAGGCACAGGTGGAGGAAGCGGCTTTTGGAAAAACGGAGGGCATGGCTTTTTCGGGGGGAACTTGAATGGCCAGTGAAAGGGCGGAAGTGAGATCTTAGGGAGTGGTTTCTTTGGAAAAGGAGGTAATTGTGGCCAATGAGGTAGATTAAGCAGGGGTGGGTACTTGAAAAAAGGCCATAAAAAGGCGGAAGTGCAAGTTACTGGCGAGAATTTCAGTTTTCCAACCGGGCTAAATGTGTGCTTCCCATCAGATTCAGACACAAAGGCAATTTTTGAAGATTCAACCGCATTATGAGCTGCGCATGGTGAGTCTGAAGCACTGTGGAGCTGCGCGTAGCATTCTTCCTTCAGTTTCCCATTTTCGACGAGTTCTTGAGGGAAACCCACCTGAAACTTGCCGCCTTCATCGAGCTCTCCAGCTCCTCTCGTTTTCACCTCACCGTTTGCATCCTTGCAATCTATGGTCACTCTAAGCCCTACAATTACGAATTGTGAAACCAGATCATGACCATTTATGTCAGCATTGCCTTAACCAAAGCATGCAATACCAAAACCTATAGAATATCAAGCTTCAGGAATACACACATATATACATCATAATCCATTTATAAGGGACTAGAAATAGCGATAAACAAGTTCACCATGAAAAGTTTGATAATTCCTATATGCATGATTCAACTTGTCAATCCTGCTTCAGTAATGTTTACCTTAAGTCAAGATATCAACAGTCTCACTCTAAATATCAGTATTTTCAAGGTGCAAGTTAGCAATTAGTGAAACTTGCATGTAAAGTGGATTAAACTGCCACATCCTATGTCCTAAGCCCACCCAGCTCGCCGAACCTTAAAAAAAGGAAAAAAAGGAGGAAAAAACCAGTATAGATCCTATTTGAATCGAGTTCAGGGAGATTCGGGAGCACGTATTGTACGTATAATGACTCCTGATAAGCAAAGAAGTTTTTAGGAGATCAAAGAATAATTCTCAGGCAATGGGCTTTCTTGGGGCCATAGGATACCTTTTGAAGCATGCCTATTCTCGATATTAAGCTGCTGACAGTCAGCACACTCCCCCACTCCAACAACTTTTACTGTCTTCTGATCTCCATAACAGAAGCTTGTAGCAAAAAGTAGGAATAGGAAGAGGCCTTGGATTGTCTTCCGACCAAATAGTGTTAGTAGCTGCATGAGGAACCCTTATTTTTAAGGCCTCATATGCAACTAAACTGATAGAAAAGATTCTGAGCTGTAGAAAATGCCACTTAGTCCCATTATATAGAACTGCTTCAGAGAAATGGAAAAGCCATAGGAGTGATTCTAGACCATAAGATTGTACGATTAGGAGGGCGACACATTGAAAAGGGATCACATGTTAATATCCTCGAGGTCCCCCTCAAAGCAAGGACAGACATGAGGTCACCTTATAATTCATTGTACATTGCTGCACACCTACTTATTTGCTCTCATCAATGCTTAACTGAACTATAAAATTACTGATATTGTTCCATGCCAGTATCAGTACAGGGTAAAGAAGACCAGAGAGACGGAAAAGAATTCATTGAGTTGAAAGATGGTATACTGAATCATTCATCGTTACCTTGAACATCACGTATCAGGTGCAAGGTATATCCTTTCAGTTCTGGTTACGCTGTGCAGTTACGTTCAGACTGCCAACAATGCATCAGTGAAAGTACTCCAAATTTACTGAACTCCCAGAAGTCCCACTGTTAACTTTCTGATACATATAGCATGGCAATATTGGTAAATGTTTGACGTTCTTTCAAAGAAGAAATTTGTTTTAGGTCAAAGCGACTCATTCGAGAGTTTACAGCAAATTATCTTAGAAGATTGTCTCAATCAAGCTGAGACCCCCCTACTGACAGCACATGGACATAAACCATCTTCATTAAAGAATTAGCTGTCAAAGGCTCACAATCATAAATGTAATGCTTCATGACATGGGGCAGTAATCATGAAGATCTGGCAAGAAACTGATCACCATCATCTACGAATTTAAGGCTGAAATATTGCACAAAGGGTTGACCTGACAATTTAGTTCGGCTAGCTCTTCAAAACTCCACCCACCCAGTAGCTTGAATGGGTCTTCCTACAACCTGTAAACAAAGTGACACTTCCCTCACCCCTACCATCTAAAATTATCCAATACCTATGCATTTTGTGAATGTTAACATCTCTCACGAAAATATTGTTCTCTCTCGAAAAATTAAGTCTTGTAATACTGGTTGAAGATTACTTAGAGTGAGGTAAGTCTTTCGTATGAATTTTTCTTGGAAGTACGAGTTACTATGCTTCATATGTAACTTGAAAAAAGGCATGTAATACTGTTAGCCACTGATAGTAAACTCAAGTAGAGCACAAATTTTGCGCAAGTGTACATGAGAAATGATTTATGTGGGTCTATTGGAAATTATCTCTGTACGAGCAGTTATATGCGTAGAGGTAAGACTGCCTATTCTAGATTTCCACAGACTTCGCGAAAGTAGCACCCACACTAGAAGTAGTAGTTGTTGTTGTTTGTACATGGGAGATGAAATAGAGGAAGTCCTCTCAAGTCATAAATTCAAAGAGCAATGCACAAAGATGAAAGGTCGCTTTTTCGCTTAGCATATGCTGTATGTAGATATTATGGAACAAACTTCTAAATGAGGCAGCAACAAGATTCAAACAACAAACTAAGGGGGGACTGCTTTGTTTAGTAGCTGCCGTTGGCTGTGACTATCAGCCAACGGCCACATAAATGCTTAACAAACTCCATACTCCTCCCCTAACTAGTCTACGTGAGCTGTGACAAATGGCCCATGATTCATCATAAAAGGAGTTGCCTCTCACATAGGCACCCACCCCCCACCAAAAAATAAAAAATAAAAAAATTCTACTTGTACTACCTAAAAGATGATCAAAGACGTACAGATTAAATAAAAAGTTCAAAAAAGTCAGCCCTGGGTAACTTCTTATGCCATAGCCCTTGTATTCTAGTTATGCCCTTCCACGGTTGGTGCCCACTGGTTGCTAGCCTAGCGGGCAAGTCCACAACACAGATTGGACTTAGCTGGCCACTGGTAACTTTTTTTTATAAAAAGAAAATTGTTTTTATAGGTATTTAGGCATCAAAATTATCGAAGTCGGGTTATTGCTGCCCCATAAAAGACGCAAATTCAACGATTTTTTTATCTATGAAATTTTAACCCGAAGCTTTACTAAAAGAAGTACAAGTGTTAAACCACTTAAACAGTTGAGTCAACCCGTGTTGGTTGGCTACCAATCAATTGAGCCAATCCGAGCTCTTCTGATTGCTCTAGAACCCCGTATGATGAGGAATTCGATAAATTTATACTTTTGAACCTTTATTTTCCCTTTGTAAAACAGTCATAAGAACACACAGCAAGAGGGAAAAAGCAAATCAAAGACTAATTTGGAAACCCGAACAATCTGTTAAGTCAATTTGGACTAGGAAGTTGAACTAAACTACAACTGAACTAACAATCGATGAGTGAAAATGTGAAACTACCCAAGTTCAGACTAAGCTTGGGCGAAGGCAGCCCACTCCTTTGGCCAGCCCGTCATCTTCGTTCAAGGAAAGGTAAGTTTTCCATTTGCAAGGGCTAAGGAGTCTTGCAAGTGGTGAGGGTTAAACCCTTAACCCCCCATTTAAAAGGTAAGTGCTCTACCACTTATACAAGTGAATTTTCACAACATGAAAGGCATTCTGTAACATAATTTGAGCAATAAGAAGACTAAAGCATGTACAGCTGAATAACATAATCCACCAGGTTACGAATCTGAGGTTTAAGCTCACGATGATCGTACATTCCACATAGACGCACAAGCCCTGTTGATTTCAACTCAACATCAACTTTTACATCCAACTCAAATGTGAACAAAATAAATAACACAAACACAGCGCTATAATATTTGAGAAAACCAAAGGAAGAAACCATAAGAATCAAAATCATGCAGAGCCACATGTATTGAGAAAAAATCCCGTGGTTTCAAAGCCATAAAATTTCTACTACCAATTCTGTCGCTACTGATGTGGGAGGGAAAGGTTTCCGCTATTGATGACCCACCAACAAAAATAAAAAGAAGTTGCGGTTCTTCACAATGTGGACTAGAAACGTACTCCCGTCTGCTCTAACAAAGCAAAATTCTGGCTGCTCAGAAGCTTGAGTCACATAAGGCTGCACTAGGCAACAGCTCTGCATGGGCATTGTACTCATGAGTCATGACAGACTGTTTTTCACTTCTTCTTCTTTGATTTGTTTGCCTGGGAATGGGTGTATGCAGTCCCCTGGAATGCCAAACAAGGAAGAAAGCATTAGGCATTAGTAAGAATTCACAAAACCAGTGAACCAGTGATTAATCCATGGATTTCTGTTTTCTTTATTTCGAAAGACCATGAATTTCCAGCGTGATTAACATAAGATGAACAAAGGGAACGATGCATTAAATAGCATACCTGCAGCCACTCATCCAATGAGGCATCTGTCGAACGGGTTCCAACCTCCACCTTGGGTGCCTTCTTAGCTTTCTGCACAGTTGTCAAAGAATTGCAGAAGCGTAAAAATTGTAAAATATTTTCATTAGAGCTTGTAAAAGACGCATACAGAAGAAAAGAATATGCAGAGACCAAACCAGCAGTAGAAGCACATTACTATAGAAAATTTGGATAGAATTCCAAATGCCCCATCCGTATAAAATGATAAAGGATGTTGGTATTTGTAACTTTCAACAAGAAGGAATCAAAGTAATGCACAAGACATAACAGGATATTAGAACGCAGAATGACAGTCTCGTTCATCATCCTTCCTATCCATGCCTAAGCCATTCTCACCTCTAAACACAAAGTAACAGTCACGAAGCCAAATTTGTCCGGACATTTAGGGGGAAAAAAAAGAAAAAAAGAACAGATTTCTAATACATGCACACATGGAAAGGCACTAGGAGAAAAACACAAACAGCTAAAGGCAAACACCAGTTGGGCGGACTCCAGACTAAAGACCTATGAAATCAATTATGATTAAAAAGGATTACCCAACAGCATTTGAGGAAAGAGGGAAAAAAATGTAGAAACGGCAGGCTACCTTTGTAAAGCGCTGTAATTGGCTGTGTATCCACAAACAGACTGCAACAATAAGGGCAATACCAAGCATAACCAAGAAAACAGTCTCAACGCTCAAGAAGCCACTGGAATCAACAACTTCAATAGTGCCATTGTAGAATGTACTCTGATATGGTGTCTTGTCTATCTCATAGACAATGGAACCAACAAGATCAAATGATCCAGGCTGCAGACAAAAATGACTAGCCATTAGTACAATATCCCATATAAAAGATCAAGCCCTTCCACTGAAAGAGTTTTGTTTTTCTTTCTTTTTTTCAAACAATAGTCAGAAATAGAAAAGAATGGAGTCAAATGCAGTAATGCAAGTATCATCAGCATGTGGAAGTACCTGCAAATATTTGCTGACGGCAAATACATATGGGAAAGTAGCTTGAGCTGAGGGGGGGACTGACGCCTTATTGAACACCTAATTGAAATATAAATTATTAGAAATAACCTGAGGCATTTCAGAGCAATACAAGAGAAAATGATTTTGTCTTCTATTACTCCACAAATGTAGCACAATAGACGAACAGATTGGCGTATCGTGGCAGATATTTATCAATTGTCAAGAGACAGAAATTTGCAAGGACAACATCCCAATGAGCCAAGATCACAGCAGCAAGAATTTACCCATATGCAAATGACAACCAATTAATTTAGGAACAGCTACTAGTTTGAACTTCAATATTAATCTAAAGATAGAATTTTCACAATCAGCTCATTCCAATCAGTTCCTCATTTTGAAGTTTGATGCTCCAACACCAGTTGATTGCTGAGAACAGCTTTCCATTGCCCATCCCAAGATTGAATCAAAGAAACATGTGACTTGTGAACCTTGTGGTGAAGTACCTCCCACTCCCCCCAAGAAAAAAATTAGTAAGAGAGAGAACAAAAGAAAGACATGTGTATGTTCTCAGATCATAAGCTCTTCAGTTCCAACCTTTTCGTAAGCTGGCAAATAAACCAAGGACAACACAATATACACACTCTCTATATCGTATACTCGTATGCTTGTTCAGCATCTATACCCCCTCCTTTTCTTTGTCCTTTTTTTTTCAATGAGCAGAGCAAGGGATTATGTTAAAAGAGGCCAAAGGGATTACATGATATAAGAGGCACAGGCATGATAGACCAGAAAGGCAGAAACCAACCCACTTCCCCACCCCCACCCCCTTTTGGCAACTATACCCTTTTATAAAGTAATCGTCATCAGTCATCACAAAAAAATTCACGAGTGATTATATGATATACAAAAGTTCAAACAGGACAAGTGCCATAGGAATGACAGAGAGTCAGAGAAAATTAATATCAAAATTGCATGATCCTGCAGTGTTGCAAAGAAAATTTTAGAGCAGTGACAAATTCTCTCTGTTACTTTTGTTTTCAAACTTTTATCTCCTACTTGGTATCTGACAAGAGAGTATAGAACAACTGATAGAGAGTGCTCCTTATCCATGGAAGTGACAAATAAGAATGATTAGTTAATAAGGTACCCAAGGTTTGTAAGACACACAAAAACAACATTGTTAGGGCTAAAATCTAAAGCAAATACTTTGAGACAAGGGATGTTTAAAAAACTGAGAGTGGCTTGAGTTGGAAGAAGATAAACGAGTCAGTTTCAGACCACAAATTCTTGACTCTGACGAAGATACTTTTTGCTGGAACCTTAAGATCTCAGTCTACCTGTGCAGTAAGGTTCTGAACCAGCAAACGGTGGTCATATGGAAGATGAACGCTTGCATGAATCGCAACAACATTGACACTTGCCTCCCCTGTAAAGACATCAAGGGATAGCACGTGAGATAGAATTTTGATCGCCTTCGTTTTGAAGAGTCTAACTTCAGCACAAAAGGGCTAAAACTTCTAACACATCACAAGGTTGCATCATTCAACACATGGCACATTACAATTGATTGCATGCCTTACAAATAATACCGCTCCAAATCAATCATCTCACTTTCCAATCTGAACATCCAAATTGCGGTCATCTCTTAATGGCTTTGTCTTAAAGTTCACACCACATGTTAACAAATTCACATCTATGCAGAAGAAGAAAATCATAACTACAACTTACGTGACATAAAAGAGACACAATTTTTGGCCAAATGTCAAAATACAAAATAAATTCGAGCCAGAGCAATTCCCATATGGATCTCAACTTATGTAATTTCCAGAGTAATTGTCAAAATCCAAGAAATAGATCCTACTCCAATGGTTAAAATTAGATAGCATCTAACCATTAACAAAAACATCTAACTTCGCTGCTGTTAGGTTATCAACCCAGGATTATCGTCTTCTTGTCATTGCACTCCAATTTAAACTAAAATGTGAAGATTTTTAATATTACACACATTCAAGAAGACAAGAAGCTATTACATCCCAGACATGTAAACAGCCCAAAAGTCCCCAATTAATACAGTCCCAAACAGCATGTGCATCAGCTGAATGTAATCTAGATGAAATCCTGATTAGCTGCAAAGTGATCTCGACAGCCCAACAGGAAGTCAAACTAGCGGCGATCAAAAAATAGAAAACGATGAAATCAATAGAAGCAACAACTGAAATTACCATCATACTTGATCCCAACTAGCAACTCTGTCTCTTCCCCAGCTGCCACAACTGCAAGATGCAAGAAGCAAGACTGGTGAGCCACCAAAACCAAATTGTGAGGGATACAATAAGCCGAAATCAAACTGCAAAAAGAACATCAACATCATTGCTCGTACATTTGGCACCGTTCTTGGGGAAAACACAAACTGTTTCAATCCCAGGAGCAGGGCTGAAACTATCATCACTGTAGATTTGAGTGTCATCACTAACAATTCCAAGATCACTGCTCTCCTCAGTAGAACCAGCAACCTCAGTCTCCGCCTCGGCCTCCGATTGACACCTAGCAACTAATCAAATCCAAACAAAATAATTAAAGTCTGTTAGAAATTAGTTAATCTAGAAAAGCTTAATAAGTCATCTAGAAAAATCTCAAGGATCAATCCAGAAAAAATCTAAACTTTTTACCAATCTACAGACATCCAATTAATAACTATCTACCTAGGAAAACAAAAAAGAATGTCAAATATCTAATTTAGAAAAGGTGAAGTCAATAGTTAGAGACAGATAATTATGCTTGGATGTTAGCACAGTGAGTCGTTTAATCACCGACTAAGCCCTACATAAATACGTCCCTGTACCTTTTGCTAAGGAGGGTAACAACAATCATCATCAACCACAAGCTCTCCCTTGATAACTACTTCATTGAATTCAATTTCTTTCTCCCACCATCACCCAATTAACATATTACCATCTTCATTACTATCATCCTTCTTCCACAGATCAATTTTCAAAAAAATCCAATATTTTTCCAAGCACAAATTCAACATTGATTAAACAACAAAACCGAATCACAATTTCCCAATACACGCAGTACTATAAGTTAACATCAATAAATCTTCGAAGTAGATACGAGCATGCAAAATTCAATGGGAAAAAAAAAGCAGGAAAATGATAACAACATGAATTTGCGCCAATGAAATTAGAGATCTGATGACGATGATAAAGCAGACAGCAAGTACCTTGAAGGAAAGGAGATGCAAGAAGCAGTAGAGCGATGAAGAAAACCCTAATCTCCATTTTTGCTTATAGAGAAACAGGCAAAGAGAGTGATTCAGGTCGCGAAGATGGCCCGAAATGAGAAGGTTTTTATGGTTGAAATTGAATTGAGCTCAGTTACGGCTGCTCTGGTCAACTATCCTTTTTTTTTTTTTCCTTCCCTTTTTTTTGGGGCTTTTGTTCTTGGTGCTAAATTCTTTTTTTTTTTTTTTTTGAGACCGATAGTCTGTTCTTTTCGTAGGTAAATTAAAGTGGATAAAAGGATAAAGTAAGTTGAAATAAATTAAAGTGACAAATTAAACTTTGTTAAAATAGTTGAAGTGGGTTGAAGTGCATTGAATTAGGTTGAAGTGGGTTGAAATAGGTTGAGATTGGTATATTAAAATAGACCCACAAAAGGAATAGGGCCTAAATTAGATACTGTCACCGGTGCATATGGTTGATTAGTTATCATGGCTTTGTAGCCTTTGGATAAATTGAGGCTTTTCTTTCACTTTGTAATATAGGTCATTTTTATAATGCTGTTTAGTATGTCTTATTAAAATTCATCTCTTGTTTCAAAAAAAAAATCAGCTTTATATGTATACTTTGTGGTATCATATTGGCTAGATCTATGATTTATTTTTGAAGTTTTAAACCAATGAATGATAATTGAAATAAGTTCATTTCATATCGTAGTATCTTCAATTTGAGTTTCTTATTACCTTCATTTTATTTTGATTTATAGAACAAAAAACATTCCTAAAATGATTTTTATAATTTGAGCAAGCAAAGTCAATGAAGGATGAAAATTGAATTCATATATCCTATGTTTAATATATTTTTCAACATAGTAACTTTAATAAAATCAAAATAATTACTTAGTCACATAATGCATTTTCTGTCAAAAGTTAATTGCACCTACCTAGGGACATTCAGTTACTAAATAGGAATGAATTCATCCAACAAATTTATTCCCTTCAGAAATACATGTTAGCTAAAAAAAATCACTAAAGTTACTATCATGGACTAATCTTCAAATTTTCTTACACTAAATTTCACCTCCTCCCCCACATGTGCATCCAAGGGGGGGGGGGGGGGGGTATCTCTTGGGAAGGGGGGAAGAAAGTAAAAATGAAATTCAAGAGAAGGTGCACAGGTCATCCAAGAGAAGGTGCAAGCTACATGGGCAGCATGTCCAGGCGACTACATGGGCACACATTTGAAGATTATGTATTGCGGTTAGTTGGCCACCCTCAGCTAAACAACGTCATCATTCTTTGTGCTCCATCTAAAATATTCCACACCTCATATCGTTAAAGGAAAACAAACAGCATATAAGTGAGCTGCTGGTTCAATGCTTTCTTTTCATTGAAATTTGTACAAACAAAGGATTATCAGGCTGATAACGTTGCATCAAGATAAATTTACAAGCATCAGATACATCGATGCTAATAAATACAATCGAGTCGATCCTGCTCATTTCAACAGTACTCACAGTCTCATGGAGATGAATTCTAAAGCAGTAAATCATCCAACAAAATGAAGGCAACCATTGAAGCACCTTCCGAACCTTGGTGGCCTCAAACCTTCTGTTTTTTTTTGGGGGGGGGGGTGGGGGGAGATGAATGACTTAAATACCAAAAAAACGCATCTCAAACTATTGCAAAATTTTCTCGAACAGAAACACGAGGGCGACCGAAATGACCAGTAGCTGTCAGATTCCAATGTTGAATGCCTTCCAGGCACAAGCCCCAACCGCAAAAAGAAACCAGATGCCTCTCATGTGAAAAACCTCCCAAAAATGATGTTGCTTACCCTTCTGCATAATAGTATCCAAGCCACGATACCAACCTGCAATTTACACCAAGGTTAGCAACATTTGCCGGTTACACATCAACTGACAGAAGACCTATGAAACAGTCACAGCAAGAAGATATCCATTGATAGATATTTGTTGTTAGATATGGATAAGCCACCTGATCTTAAGGACTAGTCATCCAGAAACCTAACTCTTAACTCACCATGACCATGGTACAACATTACAATTCCCTTTTATAAAAAATACCCCAAGTCATAAATTGTGCTTGTTAAGTTTGGACCCTACAATGAAGAAGCAACACTAGACAAGACAATTGAAACATAAAAGTGAACAAGTAGACACCCTCCAAAATGCAAGGTCTTCACTCTTCAGTATAAGAAGCCTATTTTCAAAACATGGGATGCTCATGCTTCTTGAAATGCCTACATACACTGACCTTCAATAACCAAAGAAAAAAAGGACATGTCATAGCTATAGAGTTTGTCATACATGGAGCCTCTATTTTTTTATTTTTTTTTTAAAAAAAACATTAGGCGAAGCTAAAACTCTCCAGATCACACAGCCATCACCCAGTCTTAAACAAATAAGCTCTTCAAGTAACAAACCTTTATAGGAAGAGAAACAAATTGCTAAATGACGACTGCATTTTCCAAAATTAAATTAATTAGGAGGTAAATGTTTCAACTTATAGAGAATAAAAGAAAAGGGAATCTATCCAGAGCACAAAGGTGAAGGAATGCCTGAAACACACACCATCACTTTGTCCTTTGAACTAGCACCAGATCTGAATGACAGTATTCCTCCTGCACCAAGGCAAGTAAATCAGAGCAGAGCCATTGACATTTCATAAAAGCAAACTCACAAAGCAATAATGATTGTTTCTCGCGAAGACAATGATGTGGTTGGCCTCCAACTTTTCAGGGAAAATTAGTGAATGATGGCAGCTCAAAACTAGACAGAGCTACTAAACTTGTGAAACACCCAAGTTTATTAAGATTATGATGTAGGTACCCAACCTCCAAGGGAGGGTTAGCAACCGATGACAAACACAGAAAATCACACAAGTACCAAATGAAATCACTTGTAAATAGCGTAAGTGACTCACCAACGGGTTGCAAAAGCTCCTTAGGTATTACTGCCACAGGAGATTTCCAAAACCACATTCCCAGCACAAGATAGGTCAATGCCTGCAGCACAAAATAAGTCCATCAAGAACTTCAAAAACCTCAATGAATGAAGGATCTCTAGATATGTCCAAAAGGAAGTACCTTAACAGGAGTCACATACTTCATATATGGATCATATGATGATTTCCTCTCCAGCATCTGTTGCTCTTGATCTATGATATAAGTTATGGGAAATGAACAACACATTTCAAGAAGACTGCAACATGAACTCCAATCATGCAAAATTTCATAACTTGTACGACCAGTTGACACAAAATTTACTAACAATAACAGCCAGGTGGTACTAAATCATCACTTCTAACTATCAAAATCGCACAAAACCACTTCAGGAAGGACAAATATGTCATCAAACAGAAATGAGACTGCTTTTAACAGAATACTCAGTACATTAAGGACAGACAGGAGATTCCATAAATAAAACTGACTATTAGCATGGAAACCCTTCAAAACGGCCAAAAATGTCATCAAACAGCAACGTCACTAGAAAAAGTGGACACTTAACATAATGGAACTCTGCATTAGGAAGATACCAGCCATGGGGATTTGATAAATAAAAAATAAACTCTATAACAGTGAGACTCCTCAGGTTTATGAATCAATGACAACAGACATTCCAAAAACATAAACCCAATTAACTGCAACACAACCTCGCCCTTCAAAGCTGTGTGTCACCAAACATCATAACTAGGAACCAAAATTGTCACGATCATAAAAATCGACCCAAAAAACAGGGTAGAAATCAGTTGGGAAAGCATATCAACTAACCAAGCAGGCCATACAAGGTGGGACATCTGCCTGGACTACCAGCAGTCGAACTCCAAACAAAATAGGAAAGAAAAGGACAACGTGGAAATTCACTGACCTCGCTGCAGCAACTCAGAGTTCATACAAAGGTGAAACATGCAAGTTGAACCAAAGTTGGACTTGTTTGTAGTAAACTTAGATAACAAGTTACATCACAAGGTTCCCACCACTCAAGATGAATTCTTAATGTTTATTAATTTCATTGAGAAGTCATAACATAGCTTGAACATACATTTTGCAAGCTCCTTCTCCTTGGCTGCTGCCATCCTTTTGAGCTTTGCTGCTTGGGCAAATGTTGATGGCCTAGATTCAATAAGAAATATGAAAGTTGATGAACATCATGAATGTCAAGATATTAAGAAGCAATATTGAATTTTCTGTACGAATATTGACCAGACGTCACAAAAGTCTCATGCCAGGCTGCAGCAATTTACGGTCCCCGTGCAATAAGCAAGTAGCTTCAACAACAAAGCAATAAATTACTCGATCAAATTATTATAACCCATTTCTAAGAGACTGAGAAGTCTGACATCACTCATAGTTGCAGTAAATTAGACATCAGTAATATTCTCATTAATACCCAACCATTACGTTCACATGAGAAAGGGGCCAAAACAGGAAAACAGTTTTACTTGTGGCCTTTCGTTCGACAGGTGATGAAGCAAAAGGGTGTGAAGTTGAATAGCTCTTTTTTGGGGGGGGGGGGGGCTTTCCATAAGAGGCTATCTTGCAATTGGAAGAGACGGGGGAGAGAGACGCTGCCCAACACGACCATTGGTGACCAGCAATAAGTTGGCTATCAAACAAGCCCAGACATGACAGGAGATACAGAGAGGTACAAGAGAAGAAAGACAAATAACTAAGAGGCAAAGAAGGGAGGAGCTTGAACAACCAAGAGTAACTTAGCCACCCTCTCATTAGCCACCCTGCCAGCACCTATCAGTAGTGTAAGTGCAACCATTTAAGATAGCTTAAGAGCCACAACCCATGATTCAAAGCTACAAGCAAGAGCCAAGCAATGTCAAAGGGTTATGCCGAGGAAGGCAAGGAGATCTCAAGAAACTTGGCCAAAAAATGGCTACCATAACCTTCATTGCCGGTGCCCGGCTGAACCATTGTATTTTTAGCATCCTATCTGAATAAGTCTTGGATCACATAGCCCATACTGGTATTGTGGAAATTGTATGGCAGTAATGGAGCTGACTCTTGTCCATTGTGGCCCAAGTCTTCATATGGAGCCTAAAATTCAATATAGTTTAGTTTAATCCCATACTCAGGCCCAGGTATGGTCGGGAAAACTTCTGGTCTTTGGGGCCTAAGTCCTCTGTAAGAGGCTCAATGGAAGAAATTCTCATACAGAAATTTGATCAATGGACTTCGGCTAGGTTCTGGGCTTGTTTGCTAAGTTCCGGTGTAAGTTCACCTTTTAGTTACTAAAATCTGAATGTTGAGGGCGCTCATTGAGTACTTGGATCTGTTCATTTCTTCGACCACCCAACTTGGCATCGGGAGAGAGTATCGGCTTGGTTACTAAGTTCTTGATTTGGCAGAGACTCTGGCATCTTAATATGATCATCAGATTTGATAGCTAAGTTTTTCATTCATCTCAATTTTCAGGATCTGAAATCAATCAGTTGGGATCAGCTATGAAGCCTATGATACCCGGACTCTCCATTTTGCCCAGCCTAATCCGTGTCGGACACAACACTCTGCGGATAGGACATGGGATCCTTGTCGGACCCTTATCCAAATTCTAAAGCAGCAAGGGTGAAAAAAAAATAGGAAGATGTGGTCTTTTTCTTTCTTCGTTCATTATTATTTTAATGGATCTTTAATGTTCAACTGTTTGACCGGTTGGCAACCTTGTATCTATTGAAATATCAGAAGATTAACTTGAATTGCGACTTCCATATGTAAAATTATGAGTCTTCATATCCGTGCCCGAATTTTGGACGGTGTCCCCATGTCCTAAAGTTAGAGATTTGACGAGTCAAGACACTCGGATTCGTACCCGTGCGGACATCCCATAGCCAGGTCCATGTAACATAGGGGATCCGCACAATTTCCAGACTTTGTCTTCAAATTTTAGAATTAACTAGCTAATAAGCACCTAATATCCAAGAAATTTCTCCAGATTTAAGAATTTCGCCCAATCATGAACACTAAAACCAAATCAAAGTGGCCAATTGATGTGATTCACGACCAAATTCTTGTGCTAAGTTACCTTAGCTCATTTTCCGATATAAAATCTCGACAGTGAGATCAAAACCACAAATGACTTTGATCAAATAACATAATGACTTGATTTTCATTGTAACCTTAGATGCCAACATAAATAATAACCACATGTATCATCAACTTGATCAAACTCACGAAGTTGGCGTGTTTGTTTTTTTGCAACTGAGCTCTAATCAAAATGTAGCGAAAATCATAATACACTCACTGTGATAGGGTGCTGGCCTCTTTCAGAAGCTGCTTTATTTCCGAGCGTAATTTCTTTTCCTCATCACTCACAGCTCCTCCATTCTGGAGAGACAAAAACAGTTTAGTGTGCGGAGGTCTCAGTTTAAAAGGAAAGTAGACAGAGTGATCCAAGGACCAAATTACATGAATGCGAAATGGTCTGCAGTATCTCGAGAAAAAACTACAAAAGCATTTCACTAAATTCAACAACTTCGAGTGTGGGTCCGCTTCAGCAAGGTCTAGACTCTAGAGAGATCTGGATGTAGGCAACCTTACCCCTACAAACACTTGTGCAAGCAGAAAAGCATTTCACTAAATTATTTTGGGCCGGGGGAGGGGGAACCTGGTGAGAGGATAACGGTATACAATACTGATCCAAAGTAATAATGCATGACTTGTAATAGCAAGCTTGCAACTAAAGAGAAAATCCAACATAACCAGTAATCAATATCTGGGGCTAGAAGGCTACTGGACTCTTACACAGAGCCACACAGTTCCTTCTTCCATACAAATGAGGAGCTAACTTACGTTCTTTAAGATTGGGTACAAGATATTATACTCCATCCCTGTTATCTAACCAGACAAATTACGGAGGGAAATAATGCTCTCCAGGGCTCCCAATAGGTGGTCTTTCGCCAATTCTGGAAGAAGGTTTATTGATTTTCTTCCTAGTCCTCACAGCATTTCAATCCCTAAACAAATCCCCAACTGTAACTGTATATGATAAAAAATCATCAAAACATCCATTCACAGCAAATTTTGGGGGGGAGGGGTAACAGAAATTTTGAAATTCAATGTATGAAAATATTTTTCAGCACAACTAAATCAAGCAAGACTAACTCTCTCAACGTTATTTCAGGTTTTCACAAGACTATCAGTTTTATTTCCAATTCTTAACATGCTTTAAAGTTTAAAGTATCCCTCCGTTAATTCTCTTTCCCAACACAATCAATAAATCTGAACAAAGCAGCTCCAACCTGACCAGAACAAGAGTCCCCATTAAACCATAAAACACAAAATTAATGATCAATCAAACTTAGAATCCGAACAGAAGCAAGTTATCCGATTTGCACACACAATGATAGATTTGAACATTGCCATCGAGGTATTTTGGTTCAGATACAACATCAAATTAGATAGTCATAATAATCAATTGGGAAAATATAAATTTAACTAGTTTACCTTAATCTGGAGTTCGAAATATTTGGGGATGCATTCTACGAGGGCAATAACGATTAAGATCATTGGAGCTGCCAATCTGCCTGTGACCTCTTCCATCTCTCCCGTGGTCGCGCTTACCTAGCGAAAGAAACTACTTCAGGCTTCTTTTTTTTGATGAAAATATTTCTGACGACAAATATGCTACGCACCATGGATGGAGATGGATAGAGGAACCATTTTAATTATTTCTTTTTTTTATATGCAAAAGCTGCCTTAAAAGGCTTCTTTCGAATTCACAACCCGAAGACTGCCTTAAAAGGCTTCTTATTGATTCGAATTCAAAGAACATGCATATCATCACAGGCTGCATTATAAGACGGACTCAGCCCTCTGTCCAATCAAACTCTATTGACCAAATCGTAAGGTTCAGGGAGCAAGGGAATGCGCAACATTGTTCCTCATCCCTTTAGCATGACTCCAACTAATAGCAAGACTTGAAGAATCAACAATAATCAAATGAGAGAGTTCTAAAGGTGTTCCCCTTGCTTGAGCTTTTCCACCAAGGAGAGGCAATCCCCTTTTGCTATCAATGATTGGGAAACCAGCCTCCGAAGCAATCCTAAGGGAGAAAAGACAAGCCCCAACCCACTCTGACTCTAATGTAGTAGAAAGTAGACACATCATGCTGTCTAACCCATACGCCTAGGATCTCTTCAAAGTCTTCAGCAAGAATTCCCAACCCTTTTACCCCACTTCCCCAATTAAGCAGCACCGAAGTTCAATCCCCTCGAATTCAAATACGAGGGACAACCCTTCTCATCTAGCTTGACCTTTGATTGGGAAGTTTTTTACTTCAAAGCTTGATAGCTTGTCATAAAATCCTTTATTGCTTCCACGCTAGCCTTGGATCCTTGTGAGGTTTATCAAAATAACATGGTTTCCAAAATTCTAGCAATCCCATGCTATTTCCAAAAACTTCCCTGCCTAATTCACATCAACCTATCAAATGCATTCTGCATATAGTGTTCAAAAGATCTATAAGGTACCTTCCATAAGCACTAGAGGTCGATACACAGCCATGGGCATCGAAACTAGTACACTTCATTTTGACACTAAATAGTGACACTGAGTTCCAATCACAAGTTTGCCTAATATGAAGACAAAACTAAGAACCTAAACAAAACCTACTTGACTAAATTCAAATTACTGGACTTGTAATTATCCATACGCAGTCGGTGCATTGCAGTTAACCTCAAATTCAGCCAAATTGATAAACAAACTAAAGCAAACCACTAACAGGAACTGATAAAACCATGAACTTAACCAAAATGGACTAACACCATAAGCGAAAATTGATAATAAATTTAGTACTCCGACAATTTGTGAGTGACGAAAGCAATGAATTCAAGCTCAATGTTACGAATTCAACAGAATTGAAACAATACTCACTCGAAATTGACTAAACCGAAATTAATTGATCAAATTTGTGAATCTTGAATCGATCTTGCGCGCCCAATTTGGAGCCGAATCGAGATTACTCTTCGAATTAGCTCCCTCACCGGTTGTTTGTAACTGATGGAACCTTCATTGATGAGATGAGAGAGAAATAGCGACAAAAAATATGAATTGCTCAAGGGATTGAATTTGAAGGTTTCAGTTTTGAGGTAGAGAGAGAAGAAGAAGAAGAAGAAGAGCTGGACGCGAGAGAACACGAGCCTTCGAGATCGCGGGTCCCGTTCAGCGGAGCGAAAGAATCAAAGAATTAGGAGAGGGAAAATGGAGGACAGGCGCGTGAGAGAGAGGATGGTGAGATGGTTGGGCCATTTTGTTTTGGGGGTGTTTGGCAAATAATTTTTTGAATATTTTTTGATTAAGATAAATATTTTTTAATTAAAATTAACTATTTGATCAAGTAAAAAAGTAAATAGGGATATTCGATGAGAGAGTTTTTAAAAAGAGTTTTTTGGATCTAAAAAGTTAATCTGAAAAGGCTAATTAAATGAGCTTTTTGGAAGAGTTTGTTGAAGAATTAGTTTTTTATCTCATAACTTTATCAGAAATAGTTATTATCAAATAGTTTTTCAACAAACAGCTAATACAAATAGCTAATTCAAACAGTTAATAGTTAATACAAACAGCTAATAGGTAACAGCTAATAACTGTTTACCAATCAGGACCTTTGCCCTTTTTTAATTCTTTTAATACAACCATTGGATAATAATAATATTATAGGGGTGTGTAAAAAGGCCGACAAAGCAAACCCCCAATTGAAGTCCCAAATACCCCAAACCTACTCATGAATCACGATGTCAATATGTGAGAGGCTGGCCCTATTGAGGCTAAGGATGGGCATGGAGTGGACTTGGGAGAGGGTCCGGAGGAAGGTTGAGTCCTATCCGCACTTACACTTGCTTTTAAAAATGATGTTTATATCTATTGAGTTTTGGATACCTATAATCACACTCATATTCATTGGGGTTTTTTGGATTTTATTCGAGCATATGTGGAAAATGTAAAGTATTATCCATATTTAACTCATACTTGTGCACAAGTTATATTTGATTAGCAATTTTAAACAACGCTAACTAGATGTAATTTCTTCAATTTAGGCAGTGACAGAATGACGATGGATTTTTCGTTGCCATTTTAAAACAAAACAAAAATATTTTTTTATTGAGCAATGGATATTTCCATCGCTAAAAACTTAAAATATAATATTTTAACTTCTTTTATTGCTATCCATCGCCTATTATGTTCTGGAAAAGACATATCATTTCTCCGTCGCAATATAACCCTTTTAGTAGTGTAAGGTCAAGGGCATTTGCATTACGGACGTGTTAAGAGAATAACACATATTCTTAAGCTTTCAACCATAAGCTTAAACTTTCAATTTAGATAGTTTTTGAACGATTGTAGAGAAAATGTCAACAGCTAAGGTCTGACTAATCTCCTCACTCAAGGCGTTTGTTATTTCGAAACCACTTCTACATACGTACGAACTTTATAGTTAACCCCAAACACACAAACCCTTTATAGAACCCCATACTCCACCAAAAATATAATAGTCACAATATCCTTACAGAAATCAAGCTAGAGATCGCGATCGAGATCGACAGAGATTCATGCATGCGCGAAATTTTGCCCTAATTCATTACATACCGGAAATTCGTTATTTGCCCTAATTTGATATTTGCCCTAATTCTCAAGCATATCTGTTCTATAGGAAATCGACTACTCAACTGTCATGCATGTGATCTATGTATGATGAAATAAATCTCTTCATACATATATTATTATATAACCTGTACACTGCAATTAGTACTGCAAATAAATAGAGATGTAACCTTGCCATAAGTCATACCACAGGTGAAGAAAAATGTGTTTTGTTTTTTGTGCGAAAGAATTATCTTTCGTACGTAAATACATGATTCCGCTATCCCCTTAGTATTGATCCAAGCGTTCAATCATGGCCTTTATCACTTTATTAATTTTGGCTAGGTGTACCCTAATATTATTCTCTTAAAATATGATATCTTTATGGAAATTCTGTTCAACAATTCAAATACGGACTTCAATATCAGAAGAACATCTTGTCCAAGAAAACTGCATTAGATCTATAGATATATTTACAATAAACAATTACAACAAACAAATCTGCAGATCTCTTCCCTATGCTATATCAAGAAACAGCGATTCGTGGAAAGACAGGTGATCAATGGGTATGAAGTTAGATTTTGACATTAAAATTAAATTTGTATTTACTTGAGTCAAACATATGTTATAGATGATGTATGACAAGTTGTAAATGTTGAATGAATTATTCGCTTTCCCAAAATATATATGTTTCTTTTTCATTTACATGTACATCTTCTATCAATTAACTTCAAAACTCTGAAGTATGACATGCTAAAATTAACTTAACAATTGCAAATTAATCCAGTTAAAGTACAGTATTAACTTTTACTCCATAAATAAAAAATTTAAATTAACTACACAAAATACAATATTACAAGTAGTATTATGTACTAATAATAGATTTTTTTTTTTGGGTCTTTGCTTGAAAAAATCCATATCATTTTAACATTTTTATTATATATAAGTAGTCTGCAAAATACCTGACAATATAGATAAGAACTCATACTTATTTACAAATTACTCTAAATTAAGTGAACCAAAAAAAAAAAAAAACTAACACAGACTACTTGACAAAAATAATCTAACTACTTGACAAAAATCTACGTCACTTTCAATTGCTCAATATAAGCAATTCGATCCATTGATTACCCACTCGCTGATTGATTTAAAAAGCAGTTGACTACCAAGTCTTCTATCACAAAGCAAACATGGAAAAATTGACGGCCAAGTCAAGCACCAATGATAATTCACCACGTAGTCACTACTTTCACAGAAATGAAGACAAATGGCCCCCTATGTTTTCTTTTTTGGTTGCTTTTTTTATACATCCTAATAGTTGTAGAATTTTGAAATTACTTAGAGTCTTTTAAATTCCTCTAGAATTTTGTAGAAGAATTCTCTAAAATGATCAATAATATATACATTTATAAATATCTAAAATATTTAGATAATTATAGGAAAAATATCCTAAATACTTGTAAATTTTTAATATAATATCTAGATGCTTAGGAAGGTTTATGATGGAACGTTGCAGTCTCACAAAAGCTTAATAATAACCGTAGGATCAAATCATTCTCCACGGTCCATTAAAGAGGTGTATGGTTATAAACACCCTCAAGAAGGACTCATTTGTATCAAGTAAAAAAAGAAACACTCGTAA